>VDFB02062201.1:0-62167 GCA_007258455.2 Sequoia sempervirens | reverse complement strand
AAAAATATTTCTTAAATCAGACCAAGAAAAAGGCTAGAATTTTCATGCCCAAAATCCAAACAAGAGCATCTTCAAGAGGCCATTTCCAGTACCCCAATTACCTACCCTGGTATCAAGGAGAAGAAGACTTATATGTTCTATATCACCTATAAGAAGCAATTAGGTAAGAAATGTTAGCCTGTGATCTAGAGCTTTATCTACTCCACTAGGAGGTCAAACTTTTCAAATTAGAATACCAATATACCCTATCCATAGGAATCTATTTTCAATGGCTCATTTAGGTGCCCTCGCTCCTAGAAATTTTTAACTGGGATAGTAGCGGAGTGCACTACTATCCCTAGGCGTATGGCCTGCCATGCGACCAATGCTCTCAAGGCCATCCCAAAGGTTTTCTAGGGAGGATTTCAAGACCCCCTCCAAACATCTCCGAGATATAGCAAATGTATGAAGAGTACATAACATAACGAAAGAGAATGTTTTTCTAAGGTTATTGGCCACATCTTTCAAGGGAAAATCTCAAGACTAGTATAAGTGTTTGGCTTCTAATTCTATTAGATCATGGGAATAACTTGAAGAGAAGTTGTTTGATCGCTTCTCTGAAAAGGGAGATAGCTCCTCTTTGTTGCAATAATTAATCACCATCAAAAGGGCCTTGTAAGAGGCCATAAGAGACTTCAACACTAGGTTTGACAAAACCTAGCAAAGAATTCTTGTGACCACCAAGCCTCCTACAACTATGGCATTCTTTTTTTACCTAAAGGATTTTAATTTAGATATCATTGTCATGGTGCAGTGTATGGGAGGAGATATTTTTCCCAACATAGGCGATCTAGCTATGCATGCAAAAAATAGTTTGATCAACGTTGGAAAGCTTCCACCACGTATGCCAATGCCCATGATCATGAAAATATCTTGTGGCCCCTAAGAAGAAGCAACTCTAAGTTCCTTTTCTTCAAAAGCAACCACGTCGGCTATACCACCATCCATGTACACATATCCAAGTGTGCAACCAAACATGTTGGGCTCCTCTTCATTAGCTGCTGATGTCAACGGTATGAAGAATCTCATGTAGTCTTTTACTAGTGAGCTATTCCTCATCCGACAATAGAAAGAAACACCTCCAAATCATGCCACACAAACCTATCAAGGAGGAAGTCCATCTTTTCAACAATTGCATATCAAGGAGCCTTGAAAGGAGGAAGTCAACAATTTGCACCCGTAAACCAGATAGTCCCAATTACCATGTTGCTTCAAATCATTAGGAACAATCCAAGCAAAGATTTAGTCCCAGACCAGAACAACCTGGTGGAGGATGAGAATGCATGGTGCTTCCCATGTAATGATAGCCACATGCCCTGAAATTGTTGGAGGGTAAATCTTCAGCACAAGAGAATATCAATCTCCTAAAATGGAGAATGCTCACTTTAGAGAAAAAATGCAAGGAATGTATTTAGAGGAGTTGTATATCACACCAGACCAAGTTCTCTTCTCTTGGATGGAAGAAGAAGATGTAGTATTTTCAAATGATACTATGAAAAATAGTGTGCCACAAGTACAGTCAAAATACAACACTACAACACAAGGTCGAAAAGAAGGCTCACTGGAGAGTACATGCAACAAGCCCCACAACGTCCATAGCCATGTCAACCACAACTACAAGAAAAGCAAGCCACAAAGGCTTGACCCATTGAATATTTGCAAGCTCCATTGTTGCTATTGGAGGATATAGACAAAGCACCAAGCCCACCCAGGATGGATTGACCTCTCCTAAAGGTGAAAGAGATACCACCATTCAAACTAAAGGTCCTACCAGTCAGAACACTTAATGTGGTTGAGCAATTAAAGAAGGCACCCGCTAACTTATCTCTGTGGGATATTATATCAATTTTAGAAGAAAAGAAATTGCTCTAGGAGGCATTAAAGAAGGAAGAAAAAATACCATGGACGAAGATTCCACCACATGGTCAAGTTAAAGACAAGGAGCTCGCATCGGACCCCCAATATTTGAGAGCTGCGACATACATGAACATTACAGATAATGCAAAGGTGAAAGAGCTAAGCAAGCCAAAGCCCACACCTTTCTTTTTAACACTTATTGTGGGAGATAAGCTTTTACACAATAACATGATTGATTTGAGAGCTAGTACTACGATCATGCCTAAATAAGTGGTCAATTCTCTAAAACTCAAGTATGATCCTCTTGAGAAAGTGATTATGCAATTAGATGGTAAGAAGGTTCCAAGCATCATTCGCATCAAGGATCTATCTTTGACCCTTTTCTCATGTCTGATCCAACCATCATGCAAGAAGTAGTTGTGATAGAAATCTCCCTAGTATTTAGGATGTGCCTCTCGAGTGACTTTATGGTGAAGCTTGGTAGATACCTAGCACTCTATTTCTCTCATTTGATATTGTGAACCAAGCATGGGGAAAAGATGAAGATCATGTATGAATCCTTGCACCTAGAACATATAGCAGACAATGCGGTCCTATACCTTGAAGTAGTGCATACCTCCTCAAAAGGGGAGACATATTGTGTAGAAATGTTAGAAGACAAGGACACAAGTGATCGGACCCCTGAAAAGGAGGTCCTCCTTAATCAGTTTATTGACTCTGACCCATTCAAAATATTCCATTCTACGTAATTAGGCACTTATGTGATTTTTGATGATGACCAATCTTCCCAAAATTGGTAAAAGAACAAGAAGATCCTAGTGGTCTGGGTGGCAATAGTCTATGGGTGTTATATTTTAACGGTGCCAAATGCAAGTCCGTTTCTGAAGCAGGCATCTGATTGGTATCCCTGATCGGATCAGAGACCCTCAAAGCTTTTTATTTCTAGTTCCCATTCTCGAATAATGATGTTGAGTATGAGGCCTTGGTCCATGGTTTGTTTCTCGTAGAATGGATGGGCGTGAAGAGAGTACAAGCATTCAGAGATTTGGAGTTGGTTGTAAGCCAAGTCCACTAGTAGGTGATTGCCAAAAATATAAGAATGAAGTCTTATAGACATAGAGTATGGGATCTGATTGAGATATTTGAATCTTTTCACATACAAGTTATCCCACGGTCCCAAAATAATGTTGTTGATCAGATGGCTTTGATTGGTTCACAATTTGGGCCAATTTTTGACTGGCTCACAATTTGAGCCAATTTTTGAATCAACAACAAAGCATAATACTGTGCAAATCATCATCCGATTTTCAATTCCTAATAATGATCAAAACTGGTAGGTTTTTGAGGACAATGTTTAGATTTCAAACTTTTTACAGAAATTAGGAAAAGCTTTTGACCATTCATAGTCCAAAGCAATAAAAGCTACGGAAGGGAAAGTGATCCAATTAAAAGGTAATAAGCTCCCTCAATGTTTGATTTCTCTTGAAAATACTTTTGACTGTGAAGACATGAGAAATATAAAAAAAAGATTCACGGTTGATGAGAAAGACAATGAGGATCTCAATATCGAAAATGGTAGAAAGTTAAAAGTTAGAAGAGATGTTCCATAGAAGGATAAAGAAAGAATAAAAGGGCTATGTTATAGATATGATGGGGTCATAGCTTGGACCTATGATGATCTTAGAGGATATGACCTAAGCATAATTCAACATATTATTGACTTGGTGATATTCAACTCTACATGGATTTCAAGGATCTGAATAATGCTTCGCTAAAAGATCACTACCCTTTTCCCTCAATAGAGTAGATTCTACAAACCATAGCCGAATAAGAGATTTTCTCATTGCTCGATGGTTTTTGAGTTATAACTAGGTCTATGTAAAGGAAGAAGACCAACATAAAATGACATTCACTAGCAAGTGGGGAACGCTCACATACTCAAAAAATGCCCTTTGGGCTCTCCAATGTTGGCATGACTTTTCAGCGAGCAATGGATATTACTTTCAAAGGGTTGATTATCTAGATTATCTTAATATATATGGATGACCTAATGGTTTTTTCAAAATCAAAATATGATCACTTCAATCATTTGGAAAAATTCTTCTAGAAATACCAACAGTTTGGGATTTCCTTAAATCCCAAGAAATATGCTTCGGAGTGCCCCAAGGAAAGCTACTTAGTTTCATAGTATCAAAGGAAGGAATAGCTATAGATCCCAAAAGGGTGAAAGCTATAATGGAGCTACCTCTACCAGTCAACCAGAAGGGGTTGTAGTCTTTTTTTGGGAAGATTAATTTTGTTAGCTGGTTCATTTTAGACTTCACATGCATCATAATACCTATCATGATGATGTTAAAGAAGAATCTAGTGTTCAAATGGACTCCTAAAGGCAATATAACTTTTGAGAAAATAAAGGAAGCCATCTCCATGGCCCCAATGTTAGCTAACCTAGACTGCTCCAAGGATTTCCTACTCTATGTCTACATTGGCCAACACAACATAGCTTCAGTGGTCATGTAGAAGGATGAAGACAATAGCAAGGAGCATCCAATTGCATTCCACTCTAGGACTCTCAAAGGATATGAAGCCAAGTACAATTTTGTTGAGAAATAGGCTTTGCTATTGTTAAAATCCTTAATAAATAATTATGACACTTGGTATTAGCCAATAGAATCACTGTCCTGGTCACCCATCCCAGTGTTTGGGAATATATTAGTGAAGGTGAAATAACTAAAAAAAAGGGCCAATTGGATTACCAAGATCCTAGAATATGATGTAGACATTTGACCAACCAAGTTGGTTCAATAAAGAGGCCCTTTTGATTATCTTGTGCAAGAATTAAGCTCCTTGACAGATGAAGACACTGATCATTCCTATACAAATCAGTTCGAGTCTAAAAAGTCGTGGGTGATGGATCAGACACGATATATGCAAAAGGGGTAGAACTCGACCAACATTTTATCTCACAAAAGATGCTAGTACCAACTGCAATGCACTAGGTATATACTAGTTGAGAGGGTTTTGTTTAAAAGAAATTATGATGGTGTATTGCTTCATTGCTTAGATAAGTCACAAGTAGAAAGAGTTCTAAATGAGTTCCATAGTAGTTCTGAAGGAAGACATTTCCCCACCAAAACCACTACTCTAGAGATAATGTGGGTGGGATATTGTTGGCCTTCCAAATTTTTTGAGATGCACCATATGGTGCAAAAATGTACTTAGTGCCAATATTTTGTTGGTAAGCAAAATAAATTTTCCATGCCATTGAGCCCAATTGTAACTGAAGAACCCTTTGCTCTAGATTTTGTCGAAATGATAAATCTTATATCCAGCACTAGCCATAAGTGGATACTTATGGAAACTAATTATTTCACAAGATGGATGGAGGATGTTTCCCTAAAAATGCTATGGAAATCAAAATTATCAATTTTCTTGAGGAGCTAGTAGCAAGGCTTGGTTCACCAAAAACCATGATATCCGATAACACACAAGCTTTTGTGGGTTTTGGGATGTTAGAATTCACTCTCAAGCATGGGGTCTACCTCAAGACTTCATCAAATTATTACCTGCAAGGAAATGGGTAAGTAGAATCGACCAACAAAAACTTGAATAGGTTAATTAAGCACATCAGGTCCGAATGCCAAAAGGAGTGGCACAAGCACCTGCAAGCCACTCTATGGGCTGATAGAATCACACCCAAAAAAATATTGAAGGCCTCTCCTTATGAACTGGTATATGGAAAGGAGGTGGATTTACCTATTTCTATAGACATTCTGGCATTACAACTGTTAAAGTCTTTAGAGGTTGAAGAAAGTAGCGAAATGGAAGTAAAGTTGGAAAAACTCCTAAATATTGAAGAAAAAAGGGAAAAAGCATATGAAGCCATAATCGGGCACCAATAGATAGTTAAATGATGGTTTCATAAAAAGGCCTCCAACCTAGATTTGTGATAGGGGAACCTAGTGCTAAAGTACAACAAGTGCACTACAAAACCAGGACAACATGCAAAATTTGAAGCAATATAGAAGGGTCTCTTCCGCATTCACACGTGCAAAGAGAAGAACTCGTATGAGCTAGAAGACATGGATGGAAATGTTCTAGATATACTAGTAAATGGTATTCATCTGAAATTGTTCCATTAAAGCATGTAGGTTCTTATAAAAAATTTCATAGTTATGTACCATATGTAAAAAAATTATAGAATACCAATATTTTTGTGAATAAGCCATGAGAATAACACAAAAATAAGTAGAAATGTATTATATTATATTCGTTGAAATATTTTACTTTATAATATGAGCCCAAAGCTTCAATAGATGATTGAAGCTTTCTTGCGCAAACCAAAAAAGAGTTACAATGCAAAAAGAAAAAAGGGAGGTGACTCATAAAAAAGCAGTAAGTTTAAAGCCTCCAGCCCTTGCTAAGTAGTCAAAAATGGTACTTCATCAGGTCTTCTTCTTCTTCAGTAGGGAGGAAAGGTGGGTGAACATACAACACACACAGGCTTGGCATGGTAGGGACCTAAGTCCTTGTTCACATAGCTATACACTAGAAATTCAAAGTGCTTTTTCCAATAAAGCCTAGAAATGCGCTCCATGCCAAACTCCCTCAACAAGAAGAAACCTGTAGGCTAGGACAACGAGTGATGCCTCTCGAGGTCCATAGTACAAAAATTAGTAAGGAGGGACAACCATACCACATCCTCCCCATAATCGACATGTCTGCGAAGGTCCATGGTGTTAGGAATGCTACCACCAAGGATAGCCACTTACATGATCTCACTAAGCCCATCTGAATACAGAGAATCAAACATGACATGACACAACTCAATTATCCAAGGCTTGGAGATGTCCAAGTAGAGTAGGGAGGCCACGAAGTGGGAGACAAAATTTGAGTTACATCACGACTAGTTTTTTCCTTCACATAATCCTTATCAAGCACCCACTTGAACGCCACCACAGTAAGGCAGTCATTCTTTCTCACTTTGTGCTTAATTCGGTCACTAGGAATTTGACCCACAAAGGAATATTGTGGCCTTCATGGTAGGAGCTAAATGGGAGTGCCTAGGCTAAATGTCATGGTGGAAAACAAGCTAAGGCTAGCAGAACAGGGAATATAGTAGGGAAAGCTTGCTAAATAAAAGAGCTATTTCAAGTGAATATTTCACTAAGGTGTCATAGTTATTTATAGAAAAGCTGCATCAGTGAGCTCAACCAATAGAAAATCCATCTCCTTTCAGACGGTGATTGAGAAAATATCAAAGCAACCAGAGGGTGAGAGATGAATCGTACAAAATATATAGCACTGAGCCTTGAGAAATAAATTTGGATGTTGGGAGTAAATGCTCATGTGTACTGATCACCACCATGTGTCCATTGTTGTCATCAGTGCCAACTTGCTTGCTTATATGAAAAGACGTTGATTAATGCGCTAAGTTTTGAAAAATTAAATATGCACTTCTTTCCAGAGTACCTTGTATCACTTAAAGCACACTTCCCATGGCTAAAAGCACACTTTCCAATACATAAATCTTATTTGTGAGAAAGGCAGTGACAATAATGTACTAATTACATTCTCATAGTGAATTTGGCATTCTCAAGGAATACAAATCCCTAATCCACATGTATCATCTCGTTGGCAACATTTAGTAAGCTAGTGGTAATAGTAGTGCTTTACATCAAATATGTGCAAGAAATTGAATGCACCCAAAAGCGAAATTTCGCTAAGTAACTGTAGTGTTGAAAAACTGTGATCAGGGACATTTTCACACTTGTTTGGGCCCTCCTTTTTGAGTTGTGCTTAATGTTTCCTCGATTTAGTGTTATAATGTGGTTGACACATTCACATTAGGTCTTAGGTCCTTGTGAATGAATCAATTTAAATGGTACCTTGCTAAAGTGTTGTGAAGTGTTGTAACTCACTTTCACACTTTTCTAAGGTCTTATTAATTAATTACACCTAATAAACCTCTTTTTAACATTAATATTTCCTTATTTAAAGTTTTGTAAAGTGTTGTAACACACTTTCACACTTTTCTAGGATTTTTATTAATAATTGGGCTTTCTTATGCTTTAATTGGCCCTCTTTTGCTTCCACAAGCCCTATTTATTGCATTTTTTAAGGATAATCCTTACACCAATCATTAACCAATCATAATTTAGGTGGTTTTGGTTTGAATGGCCCAAATTTAGTGATATGGGACTCATTCACCCCCTTGGGAAAATGGGTCCCGCCTAGATCTTTTGGTCCTGAATCGTATTTCACACATTTCTAAGCACTTTTAATTTTTGGTCCCACACATTATGCCCGATGGGACTCATTTACCACCTTGGGAGAATGAGTATTGTGTGGCCCAAAATCAAGATTAATTCAAATTTTTGGAGAGATTTTATTCTCCTAGATCTGATGTTAGCTTGTAGTGCTATAATTTTTGGAATTCTTGCATAATTGAGTATAAATACAAGGTTCTTTCACTCATATTTTCACCTAGCAATCTAACAAGAAATCAAGTGTTCACAAGCATTCATAAGAGCATTCAAGGGAATATTATCAAGAATTTTAGAGAATTCTTCAAGTATCAATCATCATGTCAAAGATTTCATGAATCATGTTTGTTATTGTGCTAACAATTGTGGTGTAGGGTTTGTGATTCATGCAAGTGCTTCATTCAATATCAACATCATTCAAGCTAGAGTCAAGATCTACATCCATTGCAGCCATCTTAAGCATATTTGTAGCACCTTATTGCTAGGGCTTGGTGTGTTACAACATTGTTATTTGTTCATTTCAAGAATTGATTTCCAAAACGAGGTTTGACTAAGGAAAACCCCCATCCACTAACCCAAAAAAATTTTTCCCTCTCCTTTATGTATGATTTGCAAGTATAGGTTGGAGATTTCCTAAGGAGAAAGATTGGAGAAAAGTTGCAAGTCATTCAAAGTTGTCAAAGTTGTCATCAAGCCTTGGAGAAGACCTACAGGTTGCAAATCAAAGATTCAGATCCAGAAACCAATCAAGATGGATAGAGAAGAATGAGAAGAGTAGGATCAACCTTTGAAGTTGCAAAAAATCCCAACTAAACTGATTCACCACTTTTGGAAAATGAGTCCTAGTTCCTATTAGATTTCAAGTTTTTGCAGATTCAAATACCCATTTGGCAGATTCATATTCCCGCATAGTTTTCTAGAAACTAGATTGATTCACTCAACTTAGAGAATGAGTCACAGTCAACCTTAAAGTTAGAATATCCAGTGTTCCAGACATCTATCCAACCACTTTCATATTTTCAAGTGCACACATTCTATTTTATAGTTTTTTGTGTTGTTTCATTCACTTTTCTAAGTCATTTAGTGTTACTTTACATTTAATTATGGCTTTTTTATTGCATCTTGCATTTAATTGTCTTTTCTAGGTTCTTACTTGGTGGAAGCATCAACTTCTATAGACAGGATGGATCTTCATCTAAAAAACCAGGCTACATCAACTTTTTGGGATGGATTCGTTTGTTAATGCCTCAACATCAGAAAAACAACATTTTTCCCATACCAAAACTATACAGACAGGTGACCAAATTAAGAAAGAATTCGTCCTGGATTTTGCAAATAACATTTTTGAGCCAAGGTTGGTGACGGACCCTAAAAGCCTTAGGGAAGGGGCATTACAAAGAATGGTCAAATATAGGGCAACTGAAGGTTTTGTGTCACGAATCTATAATTGTGGTTCTCCACAATTCATGTTGCCTATTGTACACCCATGTCCAGAATTGGTGGATGCATGCCCTAGGAGGTTTGACAAAGAAAGAGGGGTTCTAGTCGGCAATAGGATAAAGGTTGCAATTAGTGCAGTGGCCATCCGAGATATGTTATGTATTCCTACAAAATAGGGTGCCAAGAGATTTGAGTAGGAAATGATGGAAGAATTTGGAGAACCAGAACTAAACAATTTCCTTCTTATGAAGATGAAATGACTAAGAAGCTAGAAGAAGGTTAGCTCCTCTTCCCTCTATCATGCAATAAATTCAAACTAGATGTACAAGCCATTTTCATAATGTTGGTCTGTATCTATGGCTACGACGATGATGAAAAGGTTTATCCTTTCCAGATGGGATTGGATTTTATGTTTGAGAGAGAAAAAACCAAAAGTATTTTGATTTTGCAGAGGTAATAGCTGAAAAGATGTTGGAACATTTTCAAAAATTATGGCGCTGAGTGTAAATTTAGGTATTCTTCTTTTCTAGTACATTTGATCTTACATCAAAACTCTTAGTTTCTAAAAAGGTACTTGTCACTATTTAGGTTTGATGTATAAGGGTTGTACCAGCTAATTTCATTTTGGACCTATTGATTTCAAGGACATGGGATTACTACTAGTTTGTGGATTACTTCATGAGGCCAGTGCTCGTAGACTTGTTCCCAAGCCCTTCAAGTCATTTTTCGCTTGAAGTCTTGTAATGGATGAAAATCTCATAGACCCCAATGGATTATTTTCTAGGAGTGGATTTTACTTTCATCAAATTTCATTATTTTATTTAGGAGCCTTTTAGGCTCCCTAAATTTGTAATAGATAGGGTTTTCGCTTTGGAGGCATGTCATCAGTAAACTATTTCTGACAAAGCCTATGGCATTGGAGGGCACAAGACAACACTTTACCAAATTCCCCTCACCATTTCCAACATTCATATAACACTTATGAAAAGAAAGGAGTAGGAGGTTCTTACCAAAAAATCGGTGTGTCTGGGCTAGGTCCTCATTTGCAATGCATGGAGCTACAACCCAATAAGGCACCTCCCAACTGTGAGCAATAAAATGTGGGACTATTTTGAATCAAGAATGAACCCAACTGAAGAGAGGTCAGATTTCTACATCAACTTAGCCTTCATACCATTTGACTGACTAGCATGGCTTGACTTTTATGCCAAGATGATGAAGTACTAGTAGAGTCTCCTACTAGGCAAGTCCCTCAATACACAACTGAAGCACCTAGTATGGTTTGAAAGAAAGAGGTAAGATTTATGGAGGTTCTGAAAATAAATTAAGAGCCTCAACACAATGTATGGGGATGTCTAGCCATGTGATGAAAGGTTTGGCCAAATTTATGATGAAGAGGCTGACACTGTGGGTAGTAATCTTGAGTCTAATTGGGAGATTGAATCGGAAGAGCTTCTGCTCTACACTTCTCAACCTCAAGAGCCCAACATAAGAAAAGGGAAAGGAAAGAGGTTGAAATAGAGGACTTATAGGTCACATCTTCCAACAAGATCCGAGGGTAAGGAAAGAGAAACCAATGGTCCCCAAAGAGGTCTGCCACAGCTGTCGAAGGCCAAGTTTTTGCGAGATCGAATGTTAAGGGAACTAAATCTACCAGCTCCACCCATACTAAGAGTAGATGAGTCTAGGACCTAGGTGGACTAGGTGCATCAAGCAGAGGAGAGGAGGAAGTAGAGTCTAGTTCGCCAGGAGATTCAACTTTAACAGTCTAGGTAAGTTTTGCTCCCTCTCTTCTTGCTACCTCTATATCTTTGATTATTCCTCCACCCTTTTCTATAGAAAAGAGTCCTTCACCTATGTATTCCAATATTTTTCATTGTGAATGAACCCCCAACCATATTCAATAATGAAACCCACGAAGAAACCCTATGCATCGAGTGATCATCATCCACTTTAGTCAGGATTGACTCTTTAATCACCCTATCAAGTGCTCCCATTGAAAATGTTGAAGTATCCATGTTGCTAGTTTCACCAAATCCATTTGCTTGTAGGTAAATGTCTCTCTTTTCACCCACTTCCCCTTTCACTCTAATGGGTGTTCCCCCCTCTTAGTCCCCATATGTCATCCCACCTTTTTCCATGATAATGCTCCTTTTTGCCTCTCTGCAATCTCATACATCTGAGGCTCCTCCTTTCATCACCATTTTCAGTCTCCCTCCAGGTGCTTCTATTGCTTCATAAATTATTGACAACCCACATAGTCTTTGAGGCCACTTGGATGTAACGAAGCTAGACCGACAAACTAGAAAAAAAAATTATAGATAAAAGTCGCAATACAACTAGCTACTTAGAAGATAAGGGATTGTTTCAACAAAGAGCAGAATTCCCTGTCGATTGCTACCGTGAAGTCTCTAGCATCTAAGCCAAGGGGAGAAATTTAGATGGAAAATTATGACATCAAAATTGTGGGCCTTGATTTAAGTGAGACTTTATCACATGAAAAAGTGGTTTTGGCTAAAGCCACGTAGAAAGTGGTCTACATAGATTATAAGAAGTTGGACAAAACATTGAAGAAGCGCAAGGCAGAGTTGGAAAATGTAAAAGACGCAGTGAATAGGCTGTAGGTAGAAATCAAAGGAAAATATGTGGAGATGGGTCACATAAGGTAGTTACATATTCTGTAGGGGGAAGCAACTAAGTTGCTTGAAGAGGCCCAAAATGAGTAGAATCGGCTTCATGTTGACATAGAAAAGTTGAAGGGTGAGGTTGTTGTTGAACATGAGACAAATATAGAACATCAACACATCTAGGAGAGGATGGACAAAGATATAGCTAGAGTAAATGGTGTGTTTGAAACATTGCAAAAGGAAATAAGGATGTTGGAGAAACAAAAGGATGACATACAAAAGGAATTGAATAGTACTTGATCTCAAGCTTCCGACTATCTCCAAAAAGTCCAAGCAAAAATAAAAAGGGAAAAACAAGAGAAGTAGGAGATCAAGTCTATTTTGTAGACTCATGATGAGGAGGTTGGGAAGTTGAATTTTGAGAACATGAATTCCTTCCAGGAGAAGAAACAGATGGAGGAAAACATAAAGGCAAGGGAATCTCAATTCCATCAAGAATTGGTTATGGTGCAAGGATCCATGATCCTCCTAATACTAAAAAGAATGATATCCATGCATTGTGAAAGAATCATAGTTGCAATTGTCACCTTGGAACCAGTCTTATAGTTTCTAAGGGATGCTTGGGAATTAAACGAGAAGGTTGGCCCAGTAGTCAACCAAATTCTGCAAATTTATGCTCCTTGAGTTGTGGAATCAAATAATCTAATCTCTAGGTTATATAAGGCCACTGAAGAAGTGTTAGGAAATGCAGAAATTCCTAATTGAAGAGCCACCTTGAGGAAATCAAGTGAATTCATCAACTACCATAAAGTCACATCAATAAGCAAAGGTTTCCAAGCATTGTTGAATATGAAGGTCAATGAAATCAAGAGGGAGTTCATTGTACTACTCGATTCTAGATTACCCACCCTTTTCTCACCAGATGGACAAGTGCTATCAATTGAGCAGTTCGTGGATGCAATCAAACTCAAATTACAGACTTCCACAACACTCCCAAGTCTAACCCCGTTTCCCACTATTGATGAAATCGAGAAGAGATCCTTCCCCTTTCTTGAATTTATTACCACATCGAGGTTGTTTCATCAAGGTGGGAAGGAGTTTATTTTAAGGAATTCCCCTAATTAGATCAAGCATATGAGATTATTCACACCCTCATTTGGCCCATTGATTTGGCTTGGGAAGTCCAACACTTTGCCTTCCTCAAACTCCAAGAATTACCAGAGCTCTATGTTCATGCCTCCACAAGCAAAGGCCCCCTGTGAGTTTCCAAAACTATAAAGAAAATTTTCTTTTAATCTTTTTTGGTTTTCAGACCTTACTCTTTTTGGATTTGGGATGAATTCATGAGTAATGAGCAAAGAATGCTCCTAAAGGTGTGCAATGCGCCACGTGGTGGCTAGACAGATTTTACATATCATTTTCCTTTTGTTCACAAGTCAGGGTATGTGTCAGCTTGGTGGGGATTTTATTTAAAGCTATTCTCACAAATCTGAGATTTCCCAATCATTTGACACATCATTTATTTGCTTCATGATTTTTTTCTATGGACTAATCTCTTCGGGCGAAGTTTTTTGGAATGTAGTGGATGTCTTGCTTTTGGGGTGGAACCTTCGAGTCGACGTCTTCAATCTCTTTGGTTGATTGATCAAATTTTTTCTAGGTTGTGTTATATTTCAATAGTTTTTTGACAGTTATCTTTGCTAAAATATCTAAATCCATTAATAAAGTATTTGGGACTTAATGAGCGAACATTGTTGTGTTCTAATCAAGATCTAGGATTGGATTGAGAGCTATCAAGAAAAGGAATCTAGCAGTTTCTACTTCTAGAATGTTTACAGCGATTCTCTCTTCTTCTGGTTATAAATAGGGGTGGCAACATAAATCAAAAATTTAGAAAAACTACTTCAAAAATCTTTTCGAAGGAGATAGATCTATTAGGGAGTTTATATTTCCAAACGTAGAAATTTTTACAGAATGTTGTTATTCTCTAGGATGTTATATTTTAGCTCAAACTATCATTGGATTTCCATCTAACCTTTGTTTTTCAGTTCATAAATTATTGAATTTTGATCTATTTATGGGAAATCTTTGAAAATGTGCACATGTTATGGCCTTTTTCAATTTTCTACTTTATGTTTTTTTCATGTTAAAAACATTGTGTTAAGCTCACTTTGATAGTTTGGGTAGCTAATTTTCATGTTGTTAAGATTATATGTTAAATGATAGCTTTCAGAATTTGTATTATGTCTATTGAACTTTTCTATTTTTTGTAAAAAATTGTTATTTTCCAAATTATGCCATAAAGGGAGAAATGGTTCCATAATTTTTTGGTTATTTTTGTTAATCTATAGAATTTTCTTATGTCTAATCAAACCTTAATGGGTGCTTCCCATGGGGAGATTTGAAAGACTGCACTATGCTTTCACTAAGCCTTTGTTGCTCATTCTCTTCCCAACAATGAAGGGTCTATGGTATTCTATTTCTATCATATCAGTTATAAGGAATAATTTAAGGTTTGAAATGTTGTATAAGCTTTAGTATATCACCATTCTTATGTTTTATTTGCATTTCTTTCTAACTTTTCCCCTAAACACAAAGAAGGGTCAAATTTCTATAAAAATCCCAAAAGTCATTAAGTGAGGTGCAAATTGGTCGCCCACTCGCTGAATTTCCCATAAGACTGTTAGAGAGGTGAAAGATTTGATGATCAACACCATGATTGAACCAAAATCCCTTGCAAGTAACTAAGATAAACCCATGACAAATTCTTCACCCATTTCCTATAAGAGACCAATAGATAACCAAATAATTCATGTTGTCCCTCCTAAAATCAAACAAGTTTATAAAGTTAAAGAGAAAGTGGTTGAACAACCTCTCATGGTTCCTTCTATTTCTCCCTTGTAGGAAGAAAAGAAACATATGGTTGATAAACCCACTCCTATAGAATTGCAACTTGAAAACCAAACAAAAAGAAACCAAAATGCTAGATAGTGTAGGCATAGACATTGTGCTATTGCTCTTCTGATACAAGAAAAATATGAATCAACAACTCAAAATCAAACAACTCAAGCAATACATGATGATTATCCACATTCACTATAAAAATAAAATAATATATCCCCATCACAACAAGAACAAGCACCTTCCATGGATATTATAATTAGACCTCTTGTTGTGATTAACTTGGATGATGATGATGAGACTACTAAAATTGATGAGGAAGTGCATAATGAGCTAAACTTATTGTTTTCCTCTTCTATGAGTTTAGATGATATCAACCATTATGGTCCTCATAAAAAGAGTGACTCACCAAATGTTGAACTTGGTGATGTTCCTATTAAAACACTTCTTGTTGTCTCTTTGGCTAGTTATTTGCATTCTAAATATGATGAACAAGATTGGGATGTAGACAACCTACTATAGGTTAACTTGCATGTTCCTTACTAGTCTTCTCTTTATTTTGTTTTCATGTTATTTGTGTGATTTCATATGTGTAATGTGATCCCTCATATCATCCTATTTGGTGTGTCTTTATGTTCATTCCTCTATTTGTACCTACATTCTTCTATATGTTGTAAAATTTCTCGCTTGTCTTGTGTTTTCCTTTTGGGGGATGATACAAGGCATTGAGACATTTAGGTCTCTTCCATGTTGAACCAAAATATTTTCTTTGTTTTCACTCTCTATGTTTCATTATTCCAATTCTATGAGTATTTTTGGAATGATGATGTTTCTGAGCTCTCTAATATCATTGAAGAAAAGACATACACTAACCTAAAATTTGTGGACCCCTTATGTATTTTAGATTTTATTTGAGGGTAACCCCTTTTCATAAAACAAATTCATTTGGAAACATATGCTTGACATAGGGATTTCTAAATAAGCTCTCATATCTTCTTTATTGTTTAGCATTTATCATTTACTACTTTAAATTGATTTCTCATAGCATGTTGCTTAACAATTTCTTTAAAGTGGGATCATACATTGGCATGATCATTTGACATTGTTTACTATAATTCATGTTTCATAGTGCAGTCTTCTTACTTCATGCAATGTGTTTTATTCTTGGTGGTGCCATTGGTTTTGATGTACTTCAAGATTGTGATATTTTTGAGCATATGAAATTCCTCTTAGTGGTGATGTTGTAGATTGCATTCCCTAAGTTGTGAATGTTTTATCCTCAACTTTTCCTCTCTTGGAGACATTAGGCATGATGTTCCCTAAGAGGAGACCTTAAATGAACTAAGAAAAAACCCCTTTCAATATCCTATTTTCATTTTGTTTATGAGATCCTAGAATAATGCAACTTTCTAGCCTTGAGAAGATCAAAATTACACCCTTTTTGACAGCCACCAAGCATAACACACCTTACTTTCCAATAAGGCCATTTTTTTTCATGAGTGCTTAGCATAACGTAGCTTGCTAATCCTTATGAAGATCGAAGTTCATATTGTGTTGCACCTTATCAAAGTTATCAGGAGGTATAAATTTGGTATGGATAGTTCAATGAGAGCCTAATACGACTCTCTCATTAGCCACTTTCTGGGGGCTCGCCTAGTGGACAACAAATTTCACTAGCCCGTGTGAGTGTGTATTGTTGTTCTAGCATAGTGGACAGTGGGTTTCACTTGTAAACATTTTTTTGGAAAAGAAACTAAGACTTGATCCACATCGAGTTTGACAAATAGTTGAGGCTGGATCCACCCTTTTTATTTTTTCTTTCTTTTAGTCTTTGGCATTGTATATTGATGTATCTTCTCTTGCTACTTCATATCATACATCTTGTGTGTGTTCCTTTGTTCTTATGTTGGTTTTCCATGGGATCTTGATCTTTTTCATCCTATCTCACTAACATTTTTACACTTGGACCCCCTCTTGGTGAATATTTTTCTACTATAGTGTGAGTTTGTGCCTGTGCTCACCTTCTCACTAAAGTAGGGGCTAAATGTAGTGTAGAAAAATATACTCCTTTACATTTTCACACTTTGTTTGGGCCATCTTAATTAAAATGTAAGTAATTATGCCTTAATAAGCCCTATTTTACATCTACAAACCTAATCAATTACATTTTTTGAAGGGGAAACCCAAGAATAATCAATGCCAACACATAACACTTTACCTTGACCAATGTGTGTTCCAGGAATAGGTGCCTAGGACCCATTCACCCAAGGGAGAATGGGTCCTCCCTAAGCCTTTGAACCTAAATTTAAATCATATTTTTGGAGGTATTTTAATGTATCTAAATTCAAATTTTGATGTCAGCTTGTAATGTTTAATTTTTGGGAAATTATGGATACATAACTATAAATACAAGGTTATTTCATCATTTCAAATCCTAGAAATTCAAGTGAAAAAATTATAGAAAATATTAGGATCAAAGGCATTCAAGGGAAGATTTATTAGTGATTTATTGCAGAAATCAAGATCTCAAGCATCATGTCAAAGTATTTTATAGCATGCATGTTTTTGGACCTAACATTGTGATGTAGGTTTCAAAGATCCAACCAAGCATTCAAGTCATATTTCAAGAATCAAGATCCACAATCATTGAAGCCATTTCATGCAAGATCAAGATCAATATTGTTGACTTCCAAAGGTTTATTCAAGGGTTTGGTGAGATGCAACATTGTATCATTTATTCATCATTTGTTTCACATTTCATTATTTCAATTCAAGGTTTAATTACCCGAATAGGGTTTGACCAAGGAAAACCCCCATTCACCAAAAAAAAAAAATTCCCTCTTGTGTTTGTGTTGCAAATATTATGTTGAAGAAGGATTGAAGATCTCTTAAAGAGTAAGATTTGAAAAATTTTCAAAGCTGCAAACATTGTCAAAGTTGTCATCAAGCCACAAAAAGATCACCTGCAAATATGATTTCCAACTTTCTGACACTACAACCTAGATCAAAAAGGAGATATTGATTGACATCAGAGGCTCCTGAAAGTTCTTTGGAAACCTTGAGAAAATACCCATTATCTCATGGGTGAATGAGTCCTATTTTTCCTCCTAAAACTGCATTTTGGTGACTAGTACACAGTATCTAACTCTTCTCAGATCTACAAAAAGTTCATTATTTCTATTATTGTTGAGCTCTAAATTGATGTTTCAAGTTTGAATGAGCATAATTGAGTAGATTTTCTATTTTTATTTTTTATCCCAAAGGTGTTGTTCAAGCTGATATCCCCATCCTCAATCACAAGGAAATCAGTAGATTCCTTCATTAAGTTGAATCACCTAAGGTTTGTAAGTAAATTCTTTGTGTGGATCTCATTTCCTAATGAAATAAAGGAAAATAGGTCTGTATTTGGTGAACCCCCATTATAACACACACAAAACCTATTTTTCTTCATTTCATAGACTAAATTAGGATTTCTGAGGTATAGAAGATGATGAATTTAACCTACTAGATCCATTTTTTATAAATCATGTGTAGAATCATCCAATTGTGTTGTTAGATTGGAGTATTAAAGAAATGGAAAGTATAGATGACAAGACTACAATAATATTTAAAAGAACTCATGATTTGGTGGCTAGGAAAATTACAGAGAAACAAACAATTGTGCCCCCCAAAGTCTCAAGATGCTTTGCATCAAGGAGAAAACAATCAAGAACTGACATCCTCCACTTTACAATCATCCTCTTCTTCTCAAAAAATGGTCTTAGGTAGACAAGGAGGTGATGATGAAGATCCTCCAAAGAGAGGAATGCCAAAGAAAAATTATAGAGATGACACTCTAGAGAAAACACAAAAGGAGAAGGAAAAATAGATAGTATAAGAAGAGACAATTGATGTGCCTTCCTTTCCATCATAGGAAAATGATTCTTCCTCTCTTTATTCTCACAATTCTCCTCCACTAATTTCACTAGAAAATTCTCCACCTAGCATAGGCACAACTCCACCTTCTTATCCTGAAGTGAGAATCTATGATACTCCTCTTACAAGAACCCTACAATTCACATATCATGGCACAAATTCCATGAAAACTCCCACTTCGAAATCATAGTTAGAGAAAAAAATTTCAAAGAAGAGAAAAAAGTTCAATTAAATCTTCCTAAAAAATATTTTGTTGGCCAATTGCTTCAAAGGATCCCTAAGCCCAATAAATTGAAAACCATGTCTAGATTGATGGAGGGTACTGATACTAGAAATATGTACATAGAAGTAGCTCACCCCTCTGTACAAAAAGATGAAAGGTGGGAAACTATTAGAGACCTCAATACCACCAAGGTTAATTTGAGGCCCTGCATTAGAGATAGAGACATACATAACTTTCAAGTGACTGTTGTTAGATTGCTAGAAAGAATAAATAGAGATAAGTAGATTAAAGATAAATTGAATCAACAAACAAAAATCTTAATTGAATGCGTAAAATCATTGATTGATCCCACTTCCCAGCAAATCATTCTATTGATACTACTTCACGGTCCACAAGGTATTATTCACTATTCTCCCATCTTTGATGAGTCTCAAAACACTACTCAAACATGCAATCCACTACCTCCATTATACATGAATGGCTAAGAAGAAATATTGAACCTATGATTACCACTATTACTTCATTTGGACAATCATTCCTTGATTTCATTTTCCTTGTCTAACACTACCAAAAGCATTTGAAAAACCCTTAAGGTCAACAAGGGGGTAAGGAAACTCACTGTTAAAATCTCCACTTTACTATGCAAGGTTTGAGATTTATTATCTTGTCACTGCTCAACCTCTTTTTGACTGTCACATCTCAAGTGACTATCATTCTTCTTACCATAGATTGCATTTACAAATGTCACTAAGCTACATAGTGTGCTTGTTATTAGCTACAATCCTTAGATTGCAAGATTTTGTTATTAGCTACAATGTCTCGATCTTTCTGGTATTGCAACCTCACAAATACGCTATAGTTATTGTTTATGTTTCTATAGAGGCCTAGGGTTTGTACCCTAATCATGCTCTTACCAATGCTTCTATTGGTATTAAAAAACAACATTAAATCTTGGGTCAGAAAATTAGTTGTCTTGACAAAGTTGTGGTATGATCTTGGATTGTATCCTATAGTGTGTGGGAATCTTGTGTTTGATCATTAAGATATGTAAACCTGATCAAGGAAATGTATCCTATATAGCATGGGTCTTGCTTTAATACTTTCCATAATGGTTATTAGCATATCACATTATTATAGTTTTTAGTAACCCAAGATTGCATTCAAGTATGTAATAAACTTGGTTTGTAGTTTAAGCTATACACTTTTAAGTAACATTCATAAGGTTAATAAAATCTTGATCACTCTCTAGAATAGCCCATTAAACATGGGTTGTGCTTGAATACATTACATAATTGATATAACACAACCAGTCTACATATCAACTAGAGTTATAGACTATTTATTGCAGCAAGAGGTAATCACTCTTTGATCATACTATAATTACATCCTAACCTATTAAACTTAAGACAAACTGAATGCACCTAAAGATGATTGAAACCTACATTATACAATTTGAATTAACTAAATTATATGAGTGCCTCCATTTCTATCACAACATAGCCACATTAAACTTGGGTCACACATGAATGCATCCTGTATTTGTTATAGCACAACTATGTCACATGACCTATAGAGTTATGGATCACATAATTATAGTCACAAGAATTTGTTCCTTGGTTGTGATCTTATGGTGATTCCACACAACAAAATTTGGACATGAAATTCTCAAAACCCTAAACCTCTAAAAATGAAATCTAATGAGATGTTGCTTTAAATATGATTTTCAAACCTGGAACTACAAATCTGACTTCACAACTAAATTCTGCAAAAAGAAAATGACTACCCTCAACTTGGTGATATCTTCTTGAATTTTTTTTTTCCCAAGAAAATCATCCTTAGTTCTCCACAAACTGTCTCAAGTAGAGAAAAACATTGTCGCAATAAATCTGCGAACTCACTTTTCTTTATGTCAGCCACAATTTGATTTTTTTCTATTTTTCATGTTTTTCAAAATTTCGATGAAACTGATAGTCAACATTTCAACGAAAACTAAGTTCATCAAAATTTCAACGAATGTCAGGGATAAGCTTTCAAAAAATTAAAAATTACACACATCAAATTTTACAAGCACCCGATAATACATCAAATTAAACATATTTTGTAGGACATTTTCATTGGATTTTGTAGTCAAATGAGTTAGTGACTAGCCAGGAGTTCAATGCTCATTCAATCTTTCCCAACCATGTAATTTATTTTGTTGATATCCCTAGCGGACCTGGCCATTTTTGGGTCCTTTCCTAAATGATTCTCCAAGTCACCTAGTCCCTTGTGAATGGTATAAATATACTCCAAAGGAATGTGAATGGCCTAGTACTCATCCACCGATGACAATGTAGGAGATACAGGAGGAGTGGGGAGGTGGTATATCTCATCGAAGATACCTATCCTGCCCCTCAACAACTGCTCCTGTGCGGCAAGACCAAGGATAGACCTAACAAAAAGGAATGTAGAGAAACTACTAGTGACCTTCATCCTTTCGATCGAAAGGTGTTGTATATTTCTAACAATATACCTAAATGTTGTGGAATGAGTTGTGATGCTCATAAACTTTCACAACACTCAAGGGAAGAACATTCACAAGGTACAAGGGAAAAGCCTCAACACTAATGAATGAGCAGACATTGGTTCACGTCAAGTTCACCAAAAATATAAGAGAGAGGGACCAACCACATTCAAGGCCCTAGGTCATGGAGAGTCAAGAGCGGAAGGTTGTCATAGCTTACCTCACTCTAAAGGGGTGTCTTCAAATTAGGGATGAGAATGATAAGGACTATAAGGTCCTTCAAACACTCTACAGACCCAAAATCGATAATGGGGCTAGGTGAGCTAGTTTTTGGGTTCAACACTGTACCTCAGGTAGCTCTCTACTTGAGGATGGAAGCATGGTGCACTGGCATCTCTCAGGTGTGCTGGTGTCTGTATGACCAGAGGACCAAAAATATAGTAAGAACAACCAAAAAACAAGTTGACGGCCTAGCTAGTGATTTGTAATGGAACAAAACAAAACTATGAAGTAATAGAGATATAAACGAATATGATAAAGTAAATATATTAAAGCTATGGTGACAAAGATGATCTCACAAAAGAGCCTATTCACCAGCTAGCTCCAAATGCATGTCCACCTACACACAAGAAAGAGTATAGGGGCTTGCCTTAGTCAGACCCCCACTTTGGTGTTTCCACCTCCACAAACAACCAACATAGCAACAATAGAGAAATGTATGATAAAGGAGAAAATAAAGTAGAGAACACAATAAACACTACAAAACAATAAAGTGATACTCAACCAAATCATAGAGGATAGGAGTGAAAATACTTACCACCTCCACCAAGATCTCACTAGCTAATGGAGGATAAAAGAGGGCTTGAACAATCTCCACAACCTCAACTATGATGAAGGGAGGTGTTGTAAAACCTCAAGCCCCTACTGCAATGGCTTGTTCCACACTTGATCTATGGAGTTGATGGAGTGTTGTTGCTACAATGGAGTGCCAAAGTGTTGATTGAAGGTTGAGAATGCTTGAGAATGCAATAAGTGATTGCTAGAATGCTTAGATGGTGCAAAAGAAGGATGGATTGGATGAAGAATTGAAGAATTTGATGAAAGTAGAGAATCTTTCATATTCAGGTCAGTTGGTGAAAGAGGGACATTACAGACCGACCCCAATGGGAAGTGCAATACCTCTGCCAACATCATATGTAGGAATCCATCAGGGATGTAAGCATTCCACATGGATGTCTGCACACCACATGGGAATCCCCGACAACTATTCTTCTACCAATGCAAAAAATAGATGCCAAGTGGAAGGAACTTAGCCAGCTGATGTGGAATTTCTCCTTTAAATTTGGTTTTCTAAGGCGAGGAAATGTAAACGGGGAATTTACGTAAGGGGTACAAATTTTCTCCTATACAATAATAATATTAATATATAATATATTATATATATGATATAATATTATATTATTAATATTATTATATATTAATACTAATATTAATAATATAGTATTAAATACTAATATATATTGTATAATTAAATTTATGATAATATTTCTTTTTTAATTATAGTTATAAATAATGGATATTCTTTTGGTAGAACAATTTTATTTTTAAAAATATGTCATTTATGAGATGAATTAATATTAATATACATAGTATAGCAGAGTGAGCAGGAACAGGTTAGGCAAAAGCAGATCTAGTATTGACGAATGGAAAACAATAGCAGAACAAGATTACCCAATGGACCTCATTAGGCAGCAAGTACCCAGAGAAGCTTTGCATAATCCTAAGAAGCATATGATGGAGGATGACAAGATCATTCCTGGTGGTGGCTAATACTAGAGTAGGACTCGTTGGTGGTAGGATGAATTCAAGATCCCCCACACTAATACCTTCAGGTAGAAGGAGTGGAGGGTGTTGTGTTATGATGATTGAAGGATTCCCAAAGATAATTCATGTGGTAAAGTTTAGGAGGAAGCAAATCTAGGTGACACATGTGAGAGGTGGCAGAAAAACCATGGGGATAGCATGCATTGGACCAGATTAGATCTGCAACAAAACTATGAAAAACCCAATGGGAATTGTGGTGGTTGGTATGGAAGGCATCAGTAAGGGAATTCCAATTGGAATGGAGTGACAAGATGGATGGGAAGAATTCAAAGACCTTGGGGTGGCAAAAAAGGGCCAACCTAGTGGAATAATTCTGCACAAAAGAGAATAGCGACCTGGGAAGAGAAGATATTGCTAAAACTCGTTGAGGATGCATATAAGGAGAAGGGTGATCAAGGTATGTCCAGTGAAGGTAGAGTTAATCGTAGCTGTGTTTCTTTTTTCATGGATAATTGTAAATTGGCATCCATGGTTAGTCGCTTGAAAGACAAGACATTTTTAATGAAATGGTGGAGCAGGTGGTTAGCTATTACAAAAATAAGAAATTGGTGTGAACAGAACTGGGGAATAGTGATGCCAGATCTCTAACAAATGAATTCTTCCTAATTGAATGTCTTGATGCTTGGAAAAAAATAATTATTTTGAATTTGAGACCTCACTTTATGGATGGCACAAGCTTCTTTGTCAAAGACTAGGAACCAAACTTCGATCCCCAAAAACAATCGATTAAGGCAAGAAAAATATGGATGACTATTTAACTTTCCATCAAAATATTCAAAGGAGATCCTTCAAGTGATTGGAAATGGGGTGGGGTCCTTTTTCAAAGCCAATGAAAATATGGTAGATAGAAAATTTAGAATCTATGTAAGGATTTGTGTAGATGTAAATGCATATCCACTAATGCCAAAGGAGTTGGAAATTAGATCATCACAAGCAAGGTGGTGACAAAAGATTGAAAGGGAAGATGAATTACACTTCATTCCACTCCAAAGGGAATGAGGCCAATGACTATGTGAAGCACTATGAACGTGGGAAAGAGGGAGAATAGGATGAAAGGAATGTGAACAACCAAAGGGAGGAGAGTCTGTCACCCAACAAGAAAGATCCCCATGTTGTAGAGGTGATTGAAGGTGGGTTGGAAGCCCAGATGTTGAAATCTCTAGAGGAAAGAAAGGTGACAAGCCTATTGGAGGAAGTTGTGGACCCTTTTTTGGTGGTTCTAGGGAGAGAGGAAACATTGGGGCTTGGGGAAGAAGCCCTGGAGAAGGAAGTCTCTTGAGGAGGGGTAGTGGGATCAAAACAAGGAATGGGAGAGTTAAGGCAGGGAGTGGGGGAAGGGGAGCTAGATAAGTGTCCCCTCCTTCTAAAGGTATAGGAGTACTAGGAAAGAGATAAGGAATTGGCAGAACTATTAGGAAAATGCTTCAAAATCATAGAAGAAGAGGGTGGGAAATTAAAGAATGATGATGCACCAATCTCAGAAGACTATTCTTCTGGATTTAAATCGTAGTATGGTTTAGAGGAGATTGAAGAAGGGGAGTTGTAGGAAGAAAGAACTCTAGCACAAACACAATTAAATATCAAGAGGCCTAGAACTAGGAAGGGTAGAAAGAGGGGAAGGAAATCAAAGAAAGAAAATTTAGAGCTTGTGGGAACAACCAAAGGTTAGCTACAATTGACTTTGAGATACGAGAAGGTAGTATCCCTTCTCGAAGTAGAATAAGAGTTATAATGTGTAATGTTAAGGGCTTAAATGCCCCTAACAAGTGACACTTGATCAAGCATCAAATTAGCCAATGTAAATCAAACATAATTCTTCTTCAAGAAATGAAGCTTGGTGAAAAGGAAGGTGAAAACTTCTTGAAATCTATCAGAAATTGGGATGGAGCAATGGAAGCGACCAGGGGGCCTTTGGTGGGTTGGGATTCATATGGAATCCTTTCATGATAAAAGGTGAACATGTTGTTGTCAATCATTATTAGCAAGTATCAGGGTGAAAATATTGAATATGAATGAAGTTTTTTGTTGTTGTCAATGTGTATGCATTGAAGGAAACAAATAAAAAGGAGGTTTGGAACCAATTAAAGGATCTTTGCAAGGGGGAGAAGAACGATGGTGGCTAGAGATTTTAATGCAAAAATGAGCAATGAGGAGAAGAAAGGGGGTAGAAAAATCTCATCACATATTTGAAGGGACTTTATGATGTTTATAGATGATTGCCTGCTTAGAGATATAACAACAAAAAATGTCTCTTTACTTGGAAAAGAAGAAAGAAAAGGATTCTCAAGAATAGCAGAAGGTTGGATAGATTCTTATTGGTTGGGGATTGGAACTCATTTGCTTCAATATTTGAGGCAAGAATCCTCCCCTGGACTAGTTCAAATCATTTCCCAGTGTAATTTTTGGTTACACCTGATAAGGATCCTCCAAGGTGTCCATTCAAATTCGAGAATGTGCAGCTAAGTGATTAAATCCTAAAAGAGAATATTACTCAATGGTGGGGGGAAGTGGTTGTTTGTGGGGATCACAAAATCTATATGCTTTCAAAGATGCTTGTCAAAGTGAAAGCTAAGATAAAGGAATGGAACAAAGTGCATTTTAAGGATATCTTCTAGGAAAAAATTAGGTTAGAGGAGTTGGCCTCCCTAAATGAAACTAAATCACACCTTTCTTGCATTGATCCCAAAAAATAAAATGCTAAATCAATGGGAGACTACCATCCCATATCTTTATGAAATATGGTCTACAAAATCATCACAAAGATCATGGAAAATAAATAGAAACCTATTATAGGGAAACTCATCTCAGAAGAGAAAAGTTGCTTCACTCATGGTTGATCGATAATCAAAGGAGTAGTGGTGGCGCATGAGTTAATATATTCAATAAGAAGGAAAGGTTTGGAAAGTATGATCATCAAACTTGAAATTCAAAAGGCATATGACCAAGTTGACAAGTAATTTCTACTAAAAGCATTAGAGATATTTGGTTTTGACCAAAATTGGATTTGATGGGTGAGAGCCTACATCATGTCTCCTAAATTTTTGGTCCTTGTTAATGGATCTCCTCAGGGATATTTATCTTCAAATAGGGTTCTTAGGAAAGGGGATGCCCTCTCCCCCTTTCTCTTTATACTCATGGTAGAAATGTTGGGTAGGAAGATAAATATGTTCAAAGGAGCAATACAACTGAGAGGGGGGGGGGTGAATCAGGTGTCACCAATCTCAAACACTTATCAACTTCACATTCACTTTGTTCAGTTATTAAGTATGAACATGAAATGCAAATAACAGAAAGAAATAACAACACAAGAAACACCAAATTTACATGGAAAACCCAATAAGGAAAAAACCACAATGAGGATTAACTCACAATATAAAGTTATTCCAAATCTAATTACAAAGAGGCTCACTACCAAAGGGCTCACTACCCAAAATGACTCACTGTCTAGATACAAGGCTCACTACCTATAGATAGGACTCATTCTCCAACAAGGAGGCTCACTACCTATAGGTACAAAAGATAACAAAAAATACACCACAACAAATCACACTCATCTGTAGCCTTGATCAAAAGAATTGCAGACATCGTCAACTCATTGCTTTTAGGAGTCTAACACATTATATTAATGCTGCCTAAATTCACCTTCAAACACTCTTTCTTCTCACACCTATGGCATGATTGATACATCAAATCCATAACATCTCAACTTGTATTTATACCATGTTCAACCTTAGAAACTTTCTCCAAGGTCGACTACACACACTTCATTTTACAAATTCAAATTAGGTTAGAAACTAAGCATTCCCATAGTGGAAGAGAATGGAAGCAGACCAAACCAACACTTAACCAAGAGCCAAAAGAATAGCTCAAATCATTTTCATTCTTCCTTAATTGATATGTATCCATTGCATGACGTGTAGACACCATATTAGCCAAACCTAATGAAAACACAAATGAACTTTGAAGTACATGCTTCTGCAACAAGAAGATAACATTCAGACCACATAACATGCTTCACCATACATTGGAACACATCCTAGATACCTTTAGATTTATCCGCAGAAAATGCAACAATCTTCATATACATAACTCTTTCCATTAGTCCATCCAGACTATACAAATACATAGATCAATTTGGTTGCACAATAGTAATATAACAAATTAAAGAAGTAATATTATAAAATTATAAATAAAATATAGATATTGACATCCAAAATTCAAGAAACATTATATAATTATTCTCAATAATAAGAATAAAGTAGATAATGAGAAAGTGGAAATTTTAGTATTATAACAATTTTTTATTTTTTATTCTTTTTGCTACTATACCTAATGCTAGACATCCAAGGGGTTGTAAAAATAGAGGCAATAAAAATTTGAATTCTAGTAACCAAATATTTTATCAGTCTATTACAAAAAGCTAGAATATTTATTTTCATAATTGTTTAAAAACCACCCCCATATCAATGAATTCAAACAATACCCTATCAAAAATACCTCATTCTCTATTAAATTTAAGCTTCTTTGTCAACCAAAAAAATAGACAACAAACATATAGGAACTATATTATAATATTAGTTATATACAACCCATATAACAAAAGAAATCTTTGCACCCTCATTTGACCAATCCAAGAAAAAAAAAGTATCCAAAAGGGAAGGAAAATTATATTGGCCCTCCCTTATCAAATGTTTTTATCATAAAATGTTAAAAATTTCATAGATGGAAAGGAAGAGAGATCTCAACCAAATCTTCACTAGACTCCTAATCACAACAAAAAACAAGTACACTAAATTTTTCTTTAATTAAAATTTTACCTTCAAATCATTGGTCAGCTCCACAACCACTCAATCAAGGCTACATATATTCTCATCAAGACCATAAAAATGAGCCAAATAATAGTTGAAAAAATCTTCCACCTAGTTATCAAAGATCTATTTTTTGTCACGAAACATAGGTTCCCATGACCGTGGACAACAATGGCATATAGCTCAATGCCTTTTCAATATTAAAAATAATTATTCTTCCAACAAATTGATTGGGATCTAAGAGTAGCCTTGACATGGCTACCCTTATGCCTACACATGACAATCCATCCATATCTTTTACAAGTTCCTAAATACAAAAATGTACACCCATAAGTATGGGTTTGAAATCTCCTTCCCCAAATAATTCATGAAATTCTCAATCATCTATTACCCTCCAATTTTTTCCTTCCTCCTACCACATGATCCAATATTTCCATCTTCTCTAATTCTCTCTTCTTTCCCTTCCCTAGTTTGAAGGCATGACCATATTCTCAATGAGGACATGAAACAACCTCTAGCTCATATTCATGTATCCACATTTAAGGAGGAAGGTGTGTTTTCCAACAACTCATAATAAACCACCCAAAAATCTATATTCTCATCAAACCAAATGTGTAATGAATTTACCAATTGCCTCTAGCTTAGGAGTCCTAATATACTCATTAACTATTAATCCAAATCTACATACAATCTTTTAGTCTATCCCTCTTCATAATTTTCAATGTACCACATTACCACTATGTATTGTCATTATTTAAATCAAACCCATTAATAGGCCACAAATATGAAATAATTGAAAAAATCAAGATTAGTAAAATAATAATATATATTAATATAATTATATATATATGTTAAAATATAATGTAAAAAATATATAATTGTTGTCAAAAATATACATTCAATAAAATATTTAGTTGTAAGTAAATATTGAGTTAATACTTAAATAATTTTTTTTTTTTTGTATAATTAAAATGTAATAATAAATTAAGAAAAATATGTTAGCGTATATTTTTCATACACATAGGCTTTAAGTATAGGCTTTAAGCCCACTTAGGTGATCATGACACTTGCACACACAAGGTGTCAAGTTAGTTAGGAGTTCTATTAAGGTGTTGACTCACTTTTGATACCTCGTGATACTTTTGTGGTAGGCGACTTGCCACCACTCCATGTATGAGGAGTCATATCCTCATTTCATGAAGATCGAATGCCTTTCTCCTATCTATCTATATATGCCTATTTGATCTAATTTATTGGTGGAATACATTCAAATATGTCTTCATTGTGTAATACATTTAGATATGTGTTCATTGTGTTTGTTATCAATCTTCATATTTATTGGTTCTAGTAAATTTGAGGCGATTGTAGACCCAAAAGAGGGTCAATTTTCTTTTTTTGTATCTCAATAGGTAGGCCGCGAGTGAACAAACATCTGATGACCATCATATTTTGGTTGCAAACAGTGGTTACTATTCACCTCCTTTCAAGTTTACCCTAGGGTTGATGTCACTAAGGGGGAAGGGGAAGGCATCTCAATTTCAAGCCCTTGGTCAAATGGTATTTTAGCCCTTGGTTCTTTCCAACCAAAGGGGTCTTAGATTCCTCTCTTCATTTTCTCTTTTTATCTTTAAATCCTCTTTAAAATATTTATTTTTGAAAGTTTGTTAGAGAAAAATTTTATGTGTGAATTTGCAATAGGCTAAAAACATAAAATGATTATAACTTGTAAACCATGGCTCAAAATTGAGTCCCATTTCTTTTATGCTCTATCCAATGATGGTGATTTCACACTAAGTTATAAAGTTCGCTTTTTCACTTTCATTTTTTACGAAAATATATGCACTAAAATAAACTATCGAAACAAAGGGGGAAATAAAAAAAAATAAAAGGGGGGGTGTCTAAGAGTTGTGCTTAAAAGCACTCCAAATTTCTTTCAATATTTTAAAAGTTACAAATCACAACTAAGCATGAGCCAAATCAACAAATTAGTCCTCTCTCACCCTTTAACTATCATGAATGGAAGATGCAAGTTTAACTTTCACTCAAAAATAAACGGTTGTTTAGCACAACTATAAGTAGTGAAAAGGAACCAAATACAGTTAAAGATAAAGAGAAGTGGTTCATCAAATGTGATCAATATTTTGGTTTTTTTATGTTTATGTCTCTCTATAGAACTCCTATTTCATATGGAGACCTTAAAAACCCCACAAGAAGTATAGAAAATTCTTGAAAAACTCTTTGGAAATTTTGATGAAATCAAGGGTCACAAATTAAAAATGAATTGATAAGTCTAAGTCCAAATGATTTCAAAACATTGCAAGATTATTTCACAAAGTTCAAATCACTTTGGTTACAACTAAAATAATGTGGTATAGAGAATAAATATGATCAACTCATCTTATAAACTCTATCTAAATTGGGGCCTCAAAATTTATTTTTTGTGTCAATCTTTAACTCCACAAAAAAGGCTTTAGGTACAAACTAGCCAAATGCCTAAAATTGATGATTTTATTGTTGATCTAATTAGGGAGAAAGAAAAATTCATATAAATGGGAACCATAGTTTCTTATAAGTCACAAGCACTAATTGTTGAAAGTGACTGAGTTGACAAACAAAGGTGATAAAAGAAAGGATAAATAAATACAAGGAGTGGCACAATCACAAAAATAAGAAATACAAAAAAATATGTGAAATTTTCTTTTTGTAAAAAAATTGGGACATATAACACTTGATTGTATGAAGAAGATCAACAAACTCACTAAAATTATTGAGGAGAATAATATTGTTAGCTCTAAATCTTTATCATCATCAAACACCTACAAAAAATGAAAGAGAAATCAAATCAGAATGTTCTTATAGTTTCCACAATTCACAAAACTGGTGCATGGCTTTTTCGATTCAACAAATTCTCATCATATGGCTTATTCACTATTTATGTTCACTTCTTTACATCTAGTAGACATAGCAGAAATATTGACAATAGAAAACATGTCTTTATGTGTATGTGGACAAGGATTAGTTGATATTGGTAATGGATACTTCACCAAAGTTCTTTATGTTCTAGCATTGACTAAAAATATTCTCTCAGTCTACCAAAAAACAAATAGTGACAAGGCAGATGGTTGAATTTTGTCCAAAGATAGTTGTGATAAGGGAATTACTAAGCAAGGAAATTGTAGTAGTTGGGGAGGTAAATAGTTCTCCTCAACTTTATACATTTTCAAATTTTACACCTGATAATTGTACACCAACATCTAATATAGATAGTTACTCTCCTCCATCTTCACTTGTTGATTCTCAACAATATATTGAGGATATCGATAGTCATATGTGATTGTAAGATATTGTTTTTGTCTCATTTTTTACAAGTTTCTTTTATTTCTCTCTATTGGAGGATTTATTTTATTTTATTGGGTTTTCTATGTTTCAACATTTTACAAAATATTGCATTGGGTACCTAACCAAGCCTCATAGCCGGGACCCATTACTTTTGTGTCCACCTAAGTTATGCTTAAGGGCAGGTGTTAGTGTATATTTGCATACACATAGGCTTTAAGCCTAATTAGGTGACCATGGCACTTGTATATGCAAGGTGTCAAGTTAGTTAGGAGTTCTATTAAGGTGTTGACTCACTTTTGACACCTCACACTTCTTTTATGATAGAAAACTTGTTGGCAATACAAGAGCAGACAACTAAGAGGGGGGTGAATCAGTTGTCACATAAATTCAAAAATTATTCAACTTATTAACCTTATTCTCAGATCTGATAATTAACCATGAAAGCATGAATCAATAACACATTAGAAACACCCATAACACCAAGATTTTTTATGTGGAAACCCTATTAGGGGAAAAACCAAGTTGGAGGTCAGTCCACAAGATTATACCTTGTTAAAAGTATAATGAAAATGAAATATGGGGAATGCACATGCATTCAAGCACACTGCCTAGAGCTCACTGCTCAATTACAAAGGAAGACAGACTATCTTACAAAGAGATTCAGATTAAAGCCATCTGGATTTTGAACTGAGAAAATAGCATATGCTAATGCCTGATTATAGTTCCAATTAAGCACATGAACACTTCTTCACATTTATTCACTCTTCTTCACACTTCTTCACTATTCTTCACACTCTGCTCTACCTTCAAATGATATTCACACATACACACACACTCGACATCCAATGACATACATTTGCACTTCAATTTGAATAAACAATCAATCTTATATATCCACAACATGGAATTTTATTGCTACAAGTTGGCCACAAAGAAATAATAAAATTAATATAAACTATCAACCCAAATCATTAAAGATTATCAATGCAAATAAACCAAAGTTGGCCACACCTTAGTGAGGACCCAAAAAAATATCTCCAACATGAAAAAACTTCAATTAACTATTCCTCAAAGATCCACAACATGCTTCAACACCATATTTGCCAAGGACAAGAAAAACATGAACACCCAAGAGAAAATCGCCAACCACGATCACCACGATCAATGTGGATGTGAAAAATAGATAGAGAATGATCTAGAAACATCCAAAAGAAACATGAATCACCATAGAGGCATCCACAACAACTAAATTAACTGAAATAGTATCATCCTCAATCAAGAACATCGACTAAAGAAATAACATAAGTGTCTAAATGGAAATCTTCATAACTCAATCAAATATTCATGCGGATCTTTGAAACTCGATGTGGATAAACTAAATACACTCAGAAACAAACCCTTTAGTCCACAACCTCTTATCATCAATTTATAGAACATACCAAAAAACTAAACTTCATTTTACCACTGACAACCTGCAACTTATTTCTTTACAATTTTCTTAATATCCTCAACATATATAGCTTCAAATCCATTTATGCTAATAGTGTTGACATCAATGACAACCACATATTAGCAACAAAACCACAACATCCAACAATCTCCCCCTTTGGCATTGATGGAAACACATGATGTGAAAAACACCATCAATGCAACTAACTCCTAACACTTATTCCCCCTTAGATTCCGACTCTTTTCTCCTCAACTCTTTTACATGACTCTTCTTTTTTGATAATTACTAGTTTTTTACATGATTCTTCTCCCCCTTTGAAATCAATGAAAAAAATTTCTAAGCTCTAAACCACATATCTTAATTTTTGAACATTTGACTACTCCCACTAAGTAGCAACCACCACAACATCAATCTGAAACAAGATATGACTATGAAATGCACAGACTGATGCACACATTGCATTGCATCCTAGTTCTAATTAGGAGGGGTAATCACCCCTAACTTCCCTCTGAGATACTCAAAAGTATCCTTGGGAAACGACTTGGTAAAGATGTCTACAATCTTCTCCTTAGTAGGCACATACTCCAGTCTAACTTCCTTTTCACTTGCCTTCTCCCTCAAAAAGTGAAACTTGATAGATATATGTTTTTTTTTATGCAGTACCAAATTCTTGGAAATGTTAATAGCACTTGAGTTATCAAAATATATAGCAATAGGCTCATCACATACAACTCTAATATCCTTTAGCATCTGCTTCATCCATAGAACTTAAGTACAATTATTAGTAGCAACAATGTATTTGGCCTCTGTAGTAGACAAGGAAATGACATTTTGCTTCTTGCTTAACCATGAGATTAGCTTCTTACCCAAGAAAAATGCTCCACCACTAGTACTTTTTCTATCATCCCCATATCCTACCGAGTCAACATCAGTAAAGGCATTCAAAGTAAGACCATCATCTTTAGGATACCATAGGCCAAGATCAACAGTTCCCTTCAAGTATCTAAAAATTCTCTTCATAGTAGTTATATGAGATTCTTTAGGATTAGCTTGAAATCTTGCAACAATACATACAACATACATGATATCAGGCCTAGTTTGAGTTAAGTACAACAATCCACCAATCATTGATTTGTATCTTGTCTGATTTGATTTCAGAGAATCATCTTATGTTGTCAACTTGCACCCAGTCACCATGGGTGTACCAACTGGCTTTGAATCTTCCATACTGAACTTCAACAATTCCTTCACATAATTGGACTAAGATATAAAAATCCCTTTTATCTAACTAAGAAATTTGCAATGCCAAAAATAATTTCATCTCCCTAATCATAGACATCTCAAATTCATTTTGCATCTCATTAGAAAACTTCATGCACAAAGCATCATCTCCTCCAAAAATAATATCATCAACAAAGACTTCAACAATCAAATCTTCATCATGGTCAATCTTGAAATACAAATTACTATCAACAATACCTCTGTTAAATCCAAGCTTTAGCAAATACTTGTCCAATCTTGCATACCATGTTCTAGGGGTTTGTTTGAGTCCATACAATGCTTTCTTCAACCGGCACACCATATCTTCTTTATCAGTCAAATGGAATCCATCAGGTTGCTCAACATGTATACTTCTTCCAATTCACCATTTAGAAAAACTTGTTTGACATCCATTTGATAAACTTTGTAGTTCTTGTGAGCAGCATAGGCAAGAAATAATCTTACAACTTCAATTCTAGCAACAGGGGCAAAGGTCTCTTCAAAATCAATTCCTTCCATCTGTGAATATCCTTTACATACCAATCTTGTTTTGTTTCTAACCACTTCACCTTGCGCATTTAGTTTGTTTCTAAATACCCATTTAGTTCCAACTACATTCTTATCCTTAGGTCTGGGAACAAGAATCCATGTATCATTCTTTTCAATATGTTTTAATTCTTATTTAATTGCTTCAATCCAATGCTCATCTTTACATGCTTCATTCACACTAGTAAGCTCAATTTTTGAAATCAAGCAATATTCTTCTACAATCTTTCTCCTATTCTAGTCACCTTTATTCTTATCACCAATAATCTGATCTTTTAAATGATTCAATCTTACATACCTTGAAGTCTTCTTAGGATTTTCTTCAATGTCAAGCTCTTCTAATCTCTCATATGCTCTTTCACCAGTTTCTCCTTCTTCTTCATTCTCCTAATTTACCAGATTGATTTGCACTTGATTTGTGGTCTAAACTTTCTTTCCTTTGTTTGTATTATCATCTTGATCATCAGAGTCATATCCATAGGTTCTAGATGGTGCACCTAAGTCTTCATCAACCTTAACATTTGTACTTTCAACCATTTTCTTTAATCTTTTATTGTAGCACTAGTAGGCCTTGTTTTTAGTAGAATAACCCAGAAAGATACCTTCATCACTCCTAGCATCAAACTTTCCTATGTCTTCATCTCTCTTAATATAACATTTTCTTTCAAATATCTTGAAGTATTTAATAGTAGGATTTTGACCAGTCCATAGCTCAAAAGGGGTCTTACCAATATCACCTTTGATTTGTACCCAGTTATGTGTGTACACAACAATACTCACAACTTCTCTCCAATAGATATGAGGAACATTTCCTTCCAGCATCATAGTTCTAGCAACATCTTCAATTGTTCTATTCTTCCTTTCCACAACTCCATTTTGCTGAGGGGTCCGCAGTGTAGATAATTGTCTCTTTATTCCATGCTCTTCACAAAAAAAAAAAATTCACTGAAAGTGAATCAACCACCTCTATCTGATCTCAAACATTTAATCTTCAAAATTGTCTCTGTCTCAACCATAGCTTTAAAGATCTTGAGTTTTTCCAGTGCTTTATATTTTTCCGTTAATAAGGTAACCCATACCATTCTAGAATAATCATCAATGAGTAACATGAAATACCTATAACCTTGTAAAATTTTGACCTTAGAGGTACGACACAAATCAATATGCACAAGTTCTAACAATTCATTTGAACAATGCTTTTTACTTCGAAATGAAATTTTGGTTTGCTTTCCCAATTAACATTCCTTGCATATTGCATTAGTAGGTTTCACCAGCTTAGGTAGATCTCTCATAGCCTTAGTGGAACTTATCTTGACAATATTATCAAAGTTAGCATGACACAACCTCCTATTCCATAACCAACTTTCATCAACTTGAGCAATCAAACAACTTTTACTAGCAACACTCAAGTGAAAGATATTACCTTTTGTCTTTGTACTTGATGCAATTTCATTTCCAGAACTCAATATCCTACACTTTCCATCCTTGAACTAAAGATTGTATCCCTTATCAACTATTTGACCAACACTCCAAATATTATGCTTCAAGCCTTCTACATACAAAACATCATTAGTATTATGCTTACCATCAAGAGAAATGCAACCTCTTCCATAGATCACACTAGTTGTATTATCACCAAATCTCACAACGCACCATCATACTTATCCAAGCTTACAAACTTACTTTTATCTCCTGTCATATGATCTGAACATCCACTGTCAATCACACACTCATCTTTTTCTTTAACTCAAGTAGCTAGGGATTTTTCCACATTAGTACAAGCAACAAATTCAGTAGATACAGGACTATTTTCCTTGATAGCAATAAATACCCAATCATCATCACTTCTATTTCCTTTATCAAATTCATCATCTGTCACACCTTCATCAACAACATAGTACACACTTCTTCTAAAATCTAGGCTTGTTATGTCTTGGTTTAGCAACTCTTTTTAGACACCTTGATGCAAAATGACCTATCTTATTGCAAGCAAAGCATTTAAGAGGAAATTTTCCTTCATACTTACCTTTTCCTCGTGGTACTCTTTTGACAATAAGTGCTTCCAACTCTTCTAGCTCTCTTTCTTCTTCTTCAATATTTCTAATTTCATCCTCATACTTGAATGTATTTCTAGATGAACTCTCACTTGGATCATATCTTTGTCTATCTCTCCTAGAAGTAGTAGGCTTGAATGTAGTTTCAACCTTAGGAAGGGCATCACCAAATTTTCTCAACTCAAAAGTAGATAGCTTACCAACCAATGTATCTCTGGTTATGTTTGTTACAGTTCAGAGCTCTTTAATAGCACTAGCTTTGACTTTGTAAGAATCAGGCAGGGATCTAAGCACTTTAACAACAATCTCATATTCAACTATCTTTCCACCAACACATCTAATGCCACACACAAGTTCATTGACTCTTTACATTAATGTATTAATGTTCTCATCATCACCCATTCTCAACCTTTCATATTTCCCTTCCAAACTCTACAACTTAGCAATCTTCACATTAGCATCACCTTCATACAAGGTTTCCAAAATTTTCCAAATCTCATAAGAATTCTTTAGATCCATAACATTTTTCATCTTAGAATCAGTGAAAGCACTCAACAAAGCTTCCTTAGCCCATATATTATACTCAACATATGTACTATTTAGTGGGATAACATACCTATTACTTGTAATGCTCCAATAGGGTTCACCAATGCATCTTAGATGACACTCCATTTGAGTCTTCCATAAAGAATAATTTGTTCATCAAATCTTGAACTATCCTTCTTGTAACTTGCTATCCCAAATCACCTCAAGCTATTAAAATTCTTCTAAGGAACCTACTCTGATACCAATTGTTGGCAATACAAGGGCAGAAAACTGAGAGGGGGGGTGAATTAGTTGTCACAGAAATTCAAAACTTATTCAACTTATTAACCTTATTCTTAGATCTGATAATTAACCATGAAAGCATGAATCAACAACACATCAGAAACATACATAACACCAATATTTTTTATGTGGAAACCTTGTTATGGGAAAAACCACAGTGGAGGTCAGTCCACAAGATTATACCCTATTAAAAGTATAATGAAAATGAAATATGGGGAATGCACATGTTAGCTCTCAAAAACGTAGGCTGAATGCCTCAAGAGGTTGCCAATCTCTTGATACGCTTTAGGGTAACAAACAAGGTCAAGAGAACTTGACCTTCTACTCTTTAGGTGCTACTAAACCTTGGGCATGCGTACCTCTCTGAATTAAGCAGACTTATGATTATACCTCTTTCAACAATTTGTTCACAGTGGCAAATGGAGGTGAACAAATGAAATCAAACTTGATAGCAATAGCAATCTTCTGATCTAAATCCTAAAAATGCTCAATTAACTAATATAAAGAGAATAAATGAATCTTAATGATGAAACTACAAAGACTAGTGCCTTGTTGGGTATGCAAAGTCAAATGAAATCAAGATGAGCAACACTCTCTGGAGAAAACTCAAATTATCTGGCATACATTCTATTTACAACTTGTATAAACATGCAATATTGTAACTACTAAGCTCTACTTAAATAATCCAATTGAATCTTTCTGATTATTGTGATCAACTAAAAGGATTTAATCTTTTCTTGAAAGAACCAATTGATTAATCACACAAATACAACAAATTTGCATCGATAAACTAAACATAAACTTGTTATGACAATTTAAACAACCAAAAAGCATCAATCTTGGAGACAACTTAGCAGTATTTTCATGAAATTCAATAGACAATTGACACCAGAAAAATGCAGCAACATCAAATGATTTTCATAAATACCTCCATTGTGAAATCATGCAACAATAGTCTCTGATCTGATAATTTTACTCTACTGTATCTACTTGCTGTGTATTGAATATCTAAATAACTGGTGGTCATTTTACAATTACAAAGTGCCTATTTATACACCAGCATCAACAAAATAAAACATAATGAAATTCCATGTCGGCCCTCCATAGAATTCGGGCTCCAATCAAGTCGGCTAGCAATGGTCGTCAAACATATTCATGTTGGCTACAACATATGAATTTCTATTATTCACCAATGAAACAGTCACCAAGAGATATCATATAGCTATTCCGAAGGAAATTCAATTGTTAATCGCTCTGCTTGGTGTTACTCGCCTTCACCATGACCTTATTTGAGTCAGGGAGATGTCATACAGCCAACATTATGTTTCAACGAGAGTTTCGTGAACAAATTGTATGTCACTATAACATATTGCTTGTTACACTGAAGACAAGAAGCACCTGCATGTTCCCTTTGTGCTTCGCTATAGCTCTGTGATATCAGGGAGACCTCTCACCGATGTGTTCTCTTTGCTTCGTTACTGTCACTGTGACTTTATGATGTTCGAGAGACCTCTCGCAAATTTCACCTTGTTTCACCGACAGTCACTTATTCATCATGCGTGTCGTTATAACCTTCAACCATTAGGGAGAAATCATGTAGACAAGCCTTTGTTTTGTTGAGAGCCCTCATATCCTTTAATGTGTTATTCATTTGCTGAGACACGAGCAAGTTTCTCACTAAGATACCCTTTTGTTTCATTCACTATTACTATAGCCTTCTGGTATTGGAGAAACATCTCACAGAGCAACCCAATGTGTTACTGAAAACCTCAACCATCCTTGAGTGTTGCTGAGACAAACCATTTTTTTATGTCGACATGGTCCCTCATTACTTTCCATCAGTGAGACCGAAGGTCACTCGTCGAGATCACATGCAAAAAACCTTAACTCATACCGATATCAAATCCCTTTATGTTGTCGGTTAGTGTAACAACTCGACTTCGCCAAAACCTTTCATTGATAGAAAACTGAGAGAAACCTTTTGCTCCGTCGGTGAGACATATACACTTTGTTGTGACCATTCACCAAAGACCCTTACATTTGGCCGAAGTGAAACCCCATATGCGATGTCGGTGAGACCGAAGGTCACTTGCCGAGACCTTATCTCGATAGCTCCAACTCTTACCGATATGAATCCTTTCCACCACTGATCGGTAAGACAAAAGATACTCACCAAGACACAATACCAATACCACTTAGCGCTTGCCGATGAACTTCATTCAAGCTGGTCACCAAGACATAAAACAATTGGTGAAACATTATATCGATGACCAGACTCCTACCGGAATGTGAATCATCCTTTGTGGTCGGCAAGACCAAGTGAGTTTTGCCAAGATGCTTCACCAAAGGAAAACCTTTGTCGATGAATGCGTCTGCCGCCAGTCAGTGTGATAGTTTAAATTCTCTATGACCTGACATTGAAAACAACATGCTGATGAACTCCATTCATGCCAGTTGGTGAGACAAAAAGTAATCGACAAGACCTCATTCCGACAGTATAACCCATGCCGAAAGGAACCTTTTCTGTCATCGAAACACTGTGAATGTCCTCCCAATAACCACCAGAAGATGAAATCCAATCACCATGACATCAAAAAACATCTTGCTGATAGGCAACACAGATGTTTACAAGAAGAAGAATGAATCGAGAAGACCCTAATATTGTCACGCCGATATGCCTGTAGTAAACATATGTTAGCAAAAATGCATTGTGTGTTGGGAAGACCTAGATAGACCTATGCTAATATGGATCACAACGTGGAAAATGCAAGACACGATGGATCAATGGAGCAATATGGCAAAATATGTGTGAAATAAATATGCAAAATTATGAGATTTTTACAGCTCCAATAACACATGCGTTCAGGCACACTGCCTAGAGCTCACTGCTCAATTACAAAGGAAGACACACTATCTTACAAAGATTTAGATTAAAGCCATCCAGATTTTGAACTGAGAAAATAACATCTGCTAATGCCTGATTATAGTTCCAATTAAGCACGTGAACACTTCTTCACTTTTCTTCACACTCTACTCTACCTTGAAATGATATTTCCACATACACTCACACACTCAACATCCACTATCATACATTCATGCTTCAATTCAAGAAAACAATCACTCTTATATATTCACAACACAAAATTTCATTGCTACAAGTTAGCCACAAAGAAATAATAAAATGAGGGTAAAAGCATGAAGTTGAGTACACGAAGAGGGGAAATTTCAGGCAAAACAAAAAGTTTCAAAGGAAACGCATACATGTTTTCTAAAAAATGCATACACGTTATGGATCGGGTATCTGAGCTAGAATCTGAATGTGTACATGCTCAGCTATAGTTATGCGAGCCAAAAATGCGTATGCATGTTGAACGCTTACACATTTTGCGAAGGTATTTATTTTTTTAAAATAAATGGCTGCATTTCATTTTCACTCACTGTTTCTAGCCATGCCAAAGAAGAGAGGTTGTTGATTGCATATGCATTTCGAAGCTTGTGCATTACGTTTTCCCAATGGGTCAATGGGTAACACGTATGCATTATGAAAAACGTACACGTTATTTAAAAAATGAATTTCCACACCACATCCAGCCTTGGTTTGTGGCTTGGGAAAGGCTTGGCAATCCAAACCTTAGCCTTTGACCTGCAACTAAAAAACTAAGGCAGATTGAAGAAGAATGTCCAACTTTGACAACATAGCTGATGGACTTTTTTTCTGAATGAATCTATAAAATTAAAATCATTAGAGAACACAATTTCTACATTCTAAATATATAACTTTTGTTAATATTGGATTATGTTTGCTATTTTTTAATTAATTTCTAAGCAAACTAGTCCTTAAACTTGAAATATCAGGTTTTTTGGGTTTTTTAATAACTTTTTATTGGTTAAGTTTTCTTGTTAAAAAAATTATATGACATCAAAGTTCAGACAATTCTCTACACAATGAAAGAAAAAAGAGTAAAAAAATATTTTGTTTCAATCCAATTATGTTGTTTGTACACGTTGATTTTAAAAAACATCAATTAAGGCCAATAAAAATTTAATTAAAAAAAATATTCAACCAAAAATTACAAAAAAAAATCCACATCAAACTTCATCTTGTTAGCTCTCTTTTCCCAAAAGGAATTATCAAAATCATTTTATTTGGGTCAAAAAGTGTTGTCCGTACACCTGCTTGGTATGGTAAAAAAACATGGACTTTTAAAAAGTGGATTTTATAGATCCCTATCAAAATTTAATTTCTATAATCCAAGTATTTTAATAATTTACATATTTGGAAACTAGATTCAAAATGATAGATTTCATATTACTAACATTTTTTAAGATTCATTGTGTAAGTGCCTCAAATTTTCAGTCCAAGTGTGACAAATTCTAAAAAATAGCAAAAACATTTCCACTTTTTGAGTTTTTTGTGTACCCAACTTCTTGCATCAGCCCATAAATATAAATTGTTGGCCCAAATCATTAAAGATTATCAATGAAAATCAACCAAAGTTGGACACAACTTAGTGAGGACCCAAAACAATATCTCCAACATAAAAAAACTTCAATTAATTACTCCTCAAAGATCCACAACACACTTCAACACCATGTTGGCCAAGGACAAGAAAAACATGAACACGCAAGAGAAAATCGCCAACCACGATCACCACGATTAATGCAGACGTGCAAAAAAGATAGAGTATGATCTAGAAACATCCAAAAGCAACATGAATCACCAGAGAAGCATCTATGGCAACTAACTTAACTAAAATAGTATCATCCTCAATCAGGAACACCGACTGAAGAAACATAAAAACCGTTTGAATGGAAATCTTCATAACTCGATCAAATCTTCATGCAGATCTCGAAACTCAACATGGATAAACTAGATGCGCTCAACAACAAACCCTTTAGTCCACAACCTCTGATCATCAACGTATAAAACATATCGACAAACTGAACTTCACTTTACCACTGACAAACTGCAACTTGTTTCTTTACAATTTTCTCAATATCGTCAACATATACAGTTTCAAATTCATTTAGGTTAATAGTGTTGACATCAATGACAACCACATATCAACAACAAAACCACAACATCCAACACAACTCGCCACCACTCCATGTATGAGGAGTCTTGTCCTCATTTCACTAAGATTAGGTGCCTTTCTCCTATCTATTTATGTACACCTATTTGATCTAATTCATTGGTTGAATTCTCTAAATTCTATGTTCATTGTGGTTGTTATCAACCTTCATATTTGTTGGTTCTTTCAAAATATATTTTTCAAAATTATTTTACTAGAAAGAAATGTGTTATGCAAAATTTGGTCTTTTAGCAATTACATAAAGTAGAAACACATTTAAACAAACAAACAAAAAATACCATAACATAGGTATATGTGGAGAAAACCCTTTTGAGAGAAAAATCCCACACTATGGAGTAGTTCAATGTATTGTTTAGTAAAACATGATTACAATACACTTACAAAGAAAGACTTCATAGTAGTATCACCAACTAAAGATCTAGAGGAAATTATTTTAGCATAATAGTATCTAGAAAACTCTACACCCAACCTCCATCTTAAACACCAAATATATAAAAGATACAAAATTAGAAACCATCAAATGGTAATTAGAAATCTAGGAGTTAAAACCACTCAAAAGTGGCACCCAACTTATCCCACAATCAAAGATGCCCTATGATGTGTCATAATATGCATCATAAGTTTTTTAATAGGTGTAACTCTCCTTTACAATTTTTTTTATGCATCCAACAACTTTCTATATTTCCTAAGAAAATTTTTAGAGGCCATAACTTTTGATCACATGGATCGATTGGACCATTTTTATATTGAATTACTCAAAAATATATACACAACAAATATTGATGTAGGTAGTGTTGAGAAGATAAGAATTTTTAATTTGGTCAAAAAATAAGCATACAACTTGAGAATTGAATTTTTCTATTTTATATAAAAAAATCACACTTATTATAATCCTAACATTAAGAGTAAGGTTGAGACACCTTTCCTAACAATTATAGTTTTAGAATAGAAATATTATAATGAATAAGAGGTGAATAAAAACATAGTTTCATAATTTTTATTATAGATGATATTATATTATTAAAATTTATAAATGTTATGATAGAAAGAAATACTTGGTAAAAATTCTAAAGATAATAGATAAAAATAAACATAATTAATTTAAAATATGTTGAAATGTATATGGTTCAAATAAAATTGAATAATATAACAATAGTAAAAAAGGAAAATCTTATTTGAATTATATTATTTTAAGTGATATTAAAAGGTATAAAATAATAAATTACAAGCATTAAAAATTTTGAATATAAATATCTTAAATACATTTTATTAAAAATGTTCAATATATCAATTTGAAGCTATTTTATATATTTCAAATTTATTTTATTTTATTTTGGAACTATAGATGCGTAAAATGTACTGATTGACGTTGGACATCTGATCTTGACCACTAACATCTCTTCATCATGAATCATCCTTCAGTCTAACCATTTAATCAAATGCCTTTATTTTATTAAATTCATTAATTTTCCTCTCTTAATTAAATAAATCATGTATTTAATTAAGTCTCTCTTTTGTTAATTAAATCAATCAATCTAATATAATTATCCCTATTTAATTAAACATTTAATTTTATTTAATTATATCTCTAAAGTTTATCTATTAAATTAAGTAAATTAAAACCTTATTTAATTTAATCTACCTTCATCCCCTTAGTTAAATAAAACAAAACCCTTTATTTAATTAAATTTTTAAATCATATTCTTCTCATATTTGATTTAAGTCAAATAGGTCACATCATTTAATCCTTCATTAAATTAATTAACTTTGATTAATTTTATCTCTTCTCATGTCCCATCCTCCATCTTTTGTCACTTGCACACGAAAATAGATTTATTTGATTTATTAGATCTATATTTATCTTCAACATGGCATGAATGAGGAATATTTTTCAAGTTTGAAATTCAAATCTAGGTGGACTTTTTCCTTCCAACAAGGCATTCACTCCCTCTTACAAGTCCTTTTACATTGAGCCAAGTGGCCATTAATCAATTTGACTCTTCCTCCACCTTGTCATTAATACAATTTCAAAATTCAAATATTAGCACTTATTGGCACATTGATCAAAACTTGCACATCCTTCATCCATTCACATGTTGAAAAGTGGCATCTTGCCATTGGTTGATTCTTAGTCCCACATTGCTCTATTTTGGGCATTTTTTGAACTTGACATCCTATAAATAAGAGGCTTCATTCCTCATTTGATCATCCACAACTTGAGTAAAATTACTATACTCAAAATCTTTACCAATATTCATCCATATCATTGATTTTATGTAGTGGCCTTCATTCTCACTTCGGATGTGCAGGTAGTCTAGCTAAGGAATCTGAACAAGAAGATGGAATAAGGACTTCTGATGGTACTCTTATGGGTATGAGGTATTGTTATCACCTGAAGTTGCACCCTTGTTGAACCTGATGGTCAACACCTCAGTGTAACATGGGAAGACCTCCAAAGCTGTGGGTCACTTATAGACAGAGGTCAACCTTCGGAGAAGGCTGGCTTCCTTGTTGGGTCATCATCTAAAACTACTGATTCTTTGAAGGGAAAGGGAGAAGGAATGCATAAAATAAAAATAACGCTAAGGTGATACACCGAACTGATAAGAACAATGAGATACTTGAGTTACACTTGAGTACTGATGATGGATATGGGACTGCACAACAAGATTCTGTGGATTATGCATACAAATAGGTTTGACATTCACACACTTTCAAGAAGGAAAAATAGACTTTCACAAATTAAAATCTCATGTACAATTGAGTAAACACAATTTATAACCTACATGATACCACTTTTGCAAAGAAAGGCATGCTAACATGAAGCAAATCTATAAGGAAAAGAAAGATTTCACTAAGTAGCTTGATGAATCACTTAAAAATGAACAATACTTCACAAGAACCAGAAGGAAAAAATGAACCATCAATGGTAATCAAGGTAAATTTTATATAACATGTTCCAAAATGAGTTACAGAAGTTTGCTAATCTGAGAGAGGACTGTAGAAGTCACAACCTTTAGAACAGCATCAGGAGAACTGCTTTACAAGAAGGCAAAAAATTCCATATATACAACCCAAGAGTGTTAGCCCCTGCCTTAGGCTTTTCAAAAATGAGTCGGCACCTAGACACGTCGGCCCGAGAAGCACTTGGAATGAAGTTAATGAGGCATTCAATGGGTATCCCCTACTCATATCAGCAAAAGCTCGCTCCAAGGATGTCTTTTAGTTCTTTTACAGTTGCCGCATTAACTTGCAGCCTCCATGTCCACCCTCAGGATTTTGTCACAGTCACCTTGAATGCCTACGACATTGTCATTAATGCCACTCCACTTCCTCTAGCCAATGCCCCAGCTGTCATTGTGACTCACAGTTTCTTCTTCTTCAACTTTCTTCTTGCTCCAAATCTTTCTTCAAGTCGACCTCCTTCGAGAAGAAACATCAGATCTATCCGCTAGATTCAAGTGTCATTACTGACTGATCACCTCTGATCCCAGAGTAGATCAATGTCATCATGCTCCATCGATCTCATTCACAGGGGGAGTCGAACAGTCAAACTACCCATGATTTTACCTAGCACCTTCTGATTGGTCAAATTTCTACTAGGTGGGTTCCAAGAAAGTCAAAGCTCGCTTCTTTAGAATCACATATTAGTGAGACACTAACCATGTCTCCCCGATGCGATTAGACCTTGTAGCAGCACTCATCAAGACAAACAACGGTTAGCAAGAGGTCACACTGGGTTTGCTGTGTCATACCGATATCCTTATTTCATCACCCAAACACCTACATTCGGCGAGATTCTCACCAAAACCTTCAACAAACCTATCGCTATCAGCAAGACTTTAGACGTTGGGGAGAAGTCACAGTGGGCAGCTAGAGTCACACCGACATGCCTATTTCATTCAGCAAGACATATGATAGTCAGCAAGACCTCATGGCAAGCGGCCAAAGTTATATCGATATCACAAAAATACCATCGACAAGACTCTCTTAGTTGGCAAGAATTTATAGCAAATGCCAAGAGTCCTATTGATCTCCTTTCTTTTGCTCTGAGCTCCCTTCATTTTAGCAAGACCCTATCAGGTTGGCAAGACCTCATAGTGACCCCTTCAATGTTTCCCGATCTTGGATCCTTCAGCGGAGTTGGAGTCAGGATGAGAATCAAAACGGGACCAGAGTTGGAACGGGGGAAAAACAAACAGCTAGTGGAACTGGAACTGGAACCAAATCTGGACCTGAAACTTTCATCAAGTTTCAAGTTCGTATTTCATTCCGATCCCACCCCTCACAACATACAAGGCACGAAGGAAGAAAGAAAAACACAAGGAAGAACAAAGAGGAGGAGACATCCCCCGACCACTGGCAGCGAAAAAACAAAGAAAAGAAGGGTGGAACCGGGATCAAAACTGGAATAGAAACAAGAACTGGAACTTTAGGAAAAGTTCCAAGTTCTGTTTTAGTTATGATCTCGAGTCTAGAAAAATGAAGAAAAGTGCCTAAGGAAAAGAAAAACCCAAGGCACACAAAAACAAAGACCAAAGGATGCCAAAACATAAGCGGGGGCAGAACTAGAATAGAAATAGGAACTAGAACTTTTGGAAAAGTTCCAAGTTCAGTTTCAGTCTCGATCCTAGGTCCACCAAAACACAACAAAAATGGGGAAAAAAGGAAAGAAGAGAGAAACAAAGGGAAAAAACCACCCCACGGTCAAATGCAAGGTCAAAGAAGGAAACGAGACGCACACAAGTGCGAAACCGGAATAGGAACTGGAATGAAAATGGAAACTAGAACTTTTGGAAAGTTTCAATGTCATATTTTGTCCCAAACGCGCCTCTGACACCAAACAAAGATGACGAAAAAAGGTTCAAAAGAGGAAGAAGAAGGGGAGGAAATACCCCCCAATCAAAGAACAAATATCAAAGGAAAGACAAACAAACAAGCCCGGTGGAACTGGAACCAGGACCGGAACAAAAACAGGAACTGGAGCTTTGAAAAAATTTCCAAGTTCGGTTCCGGTCCCCATCTTGGGTCTAACAGAACAAAAAGAAAAAAGGAACAAGGAAAACAAAATGGAAAGGGGGAAAACAAAGAAAAAACATAAGATGAAAACCCACCCGAAACTGAACACCTGCACGCTAGGCTCAACCCTATTGGGAGCCACATTTAATCCACGTGCCAAATTTTAAAACATAATTTTCCCCTGCATCTGCACAAGAAGCAAACAAGTTAGAAGGTATGCAACCTTGATGCAAGTATTCCTCCATTTGGTATTCAAGAACATCTGAAAGCACGGGTTACCCTACCTGATTAAACCCGTAGGTGAAAATTGGGTAACAATTATGGCGACCTCAGATGGATGTTTTCCTGCTAAACATGTAGACCAGTAGCCTAGGCCAATCCATTGGGCATGGAGTCATTGGTACAACTCAAAAATAGATCAGGAGCAGCTTTGTATATGGTTGTAACTCTCTTTAGACTCATAGAACAAAACAGGTCACCGAAAACTTATTGAAAATAGGAAAAACTGAAGTAAAACTATTTATTGTGTTGGGACAACACTTAGGGAATGTAAACTGCATCTAAACCTACCCTACACTAACAAGTAAGAAATTGGTCAAACAAACCCATTGACAGGTTGGGTAAAATAACTACACTTTTTAAAAATTTTACAATTTTTGCTACGTTGGAGAACAACTAAAAAGAAATGAAACATGCATGGCAATTCAGCAGATGGCTGCAAGATCTGTTGCAGAACATATTGAAGCTTACTAACCCTTTCATATGGAATGTAAACATTCTCATTCTAAGGTGGAAAGGTAACTTGAGTGTGCTCCTCCTCAGCAGTACCCTCATGCTTGGGTGTAAGCAAGGTATCAATATCTCTATTGGTCTCCATTTTAGCTAGATGCCTGATCGGGCATCCTTGTGAAAGAATAGCATCCAAGCCAATCCTGATGGGTATACTTTGATTAGCCGCTTCCACAGTCATAACCCCATGATGATTGGAATGAGATACCTTGTGTGATTCAAGTGAAACTATGGCAGCTCATTCCACTTGGTTATGCTTCTCACACTCTCTAGATTTAGCTAATGGTGGCTTGGCATCAAGCTTTGAGAAAAACTCCTCTACTATACTTGAAAACATATCCTCCTCAATTTCATGATCAACTTCCTCATGCATGACATGTCCTACATCAATCTCATAACTTCCTCCTTGAACAGTTAAAGGAGTACCCGTTCCTTTCAAAACATGCTTTTGTTGATCATGCCCCTCTTTATGGATGTTTTCGAAGGTACCAACCCTTTCATCTCTTAAGACCAGGCTGCCCCCATCTTCCTCTTGATGAATGAACAACCTATCAAAGTGAATTTCATCTTCTGGTTGTTCAAGCTTTAACACTGGTGTTAGTTCAAACAGGGTGTCTCTATCATCACCCACAAGACTAGGAAGTTCAACAAGCCAATCTTTTGTGAGCTTATCACTTTGCAGCTCAAAATTGGGCATTGAGGTAAGTTCAGTGAAGCACTGCTCGTCTTCACCTATAAATTCTGGAAGTTCATCAAATAAACAAACATAAATTTGAACTTGAGCATCCTTTCCTTCTTCAACTGTCTATTGTCCTACTTTCTGCCCCTCCTCCTGTTTGAGCTTTTCTTGCTATAGTCGGTACAATGCTAGAACTAACTACATTGGATTTACGTTGTTGATCCTCTCCATGAGGAGTAAGTCATCTGGATCAATGGGCTGCTCTTGAGGGATGATGGACTGATCTTGTTTAGGTACTACATTCTCTTGTATCGAATTGAATCCCTTGAAGCTTGGAAATTCAAACTAAGAAGACTTACCAGGGGATTCAAGAGGTTGACTTTGCCTAAGGCTGGCAAACTTGTACTTGGGAACCTCTTGTTTAGAAAAATTTAGCCTCATTTTTGCATCTTTTGCAACCAGCTGTTGGGCAAGGCTCTCTTCAAATTTCTTCTTTTGGGTCTCCCATTCCTCCTCACTTGTCTGAGCTTGGTAAGCTTCTTGTTCTTGTTACCAATCGATCTCCTGCTCATGAAGGTAGGCCTGATAGGCCATCTCTTCTTGTTGTTGATCGCACTCTTGCTACCTCCTAAGCTCTTCCATCTGCCTTACGATGTCTGTCAGTCTGTCCTTCATGTTATTCATGTTATTTTTTATATAATCAACCTCTTGGAGTTGATTTTGGACATCCAAATGTGGATCTGAAAACTGAGTAGGGGTGGGTGGTAGGTAAGCATGTTGAGCATGCTGATAGGCTACTGTTGCATGACTGTTTGGGATTAAACCAACAACATGATTGGCCTGATATGGCTAATAGGGTGATTGGTTGATAGGATTTTCATGAAATGAAGGATGATTAGTAGTTTCATGATGAGCTAGATGATAGAACATGTCTTCATAAAATGTAGACATTTTGGAGCATTCATAGAAACTGGAAATACATTAAAATTTCTTGTAAAACAAGAAGACTAGATCTGATTTTCTAGAAATAAGAACATACCAGCACTTAATCTGCTTGAAACTAGTTGATATTCTCCCAGAGTCACTAGGTATGTAAAGAAAATGCCTACTAAAGGCTAAAACTACTGTTGCACACACCAAACAATGGTAATAAAATGCATAAACATGAACTAAGAAGCAGTTCACTGTCCCACCGGGCATGCCAAAATTGTTATCACTTGAAGTTGCACCCTTGTTGAACCTGATGTTCAACACCTCAGTGTAACATGGGAAGACATCCAAAGCTATGGGTCACTTATAGACAGAGGTCAACCTCCAGAGAAAGCTGGCTTCCTTGTTGGGTCATCACCTAAAACTATAGATTCTTTGAAGGGAAAGGGAGAAGGAATGCATAAAATAAAACTAATGCTAAGGTGATACACTAAACTAATAAGAACAATGAGATACTTGAGTTACAATTAAGTACTAATGATGGATATGGAACTGCACAACAAGATTCTATGGATTATGCATACAAATAGGTTTGACATGCACACACTTTCAAGAAGGAAAAACAAACTTTCACAAATTAAAAGCTTATGTGCAATTAAGTAAACACAATTTATAATCTACATGATACCACTTTTGCAAAGAAAGGCATGCTAAGATGAAGCAAAGCTATAAGGAAAAGAATGATTTCACTAAGTAGCTTGATGAATCACTTAAAAATGCACAATACTTCACAAGAACCAAAAGGCAAAAATCAACCATCAATGGTAATCAAGGTAAATTTTATATAACATGTTCCAAAATGAGTTACAGAAGTTTGCTAATCTAAGAGAGGACTGTAGAAGTCATAGACTTTAGAAAATCATCAGGAGAACTACTTTACAAGAAGGCAAAAAATGCCATATATACAACCCAAGAGTGTTAGCCCCTACCTTAGGCTTTTCAAAAATGGGTCAGTACTTGGACACGTCAGCCCGAGAAGTGATTGGAATGAAATTAATGAGGCATTTAATGCATATCCCCTACTCATATCATTGAAAGCTCGCTCCAGGGATGTCTTTTAGACCTTTTACAGCCGCCGCATTAACTCGCAGCCTCCGTGTCCACCCTCGGGATTTCGCAGCAACTCCACTTTCTCCAACCAATTCTCTAGCTATCATTGTGACTCATGGTTTCTTCTTCTTCAGCTTTCTTCTTGCTCCAAATCTTTCTTCAATTTGACCTCCTTCGAGAAGCAAAATTAGATCTATCCGCTAGATTCAAGTGTCATTAATGACTGATCACCTTCGATCCTAGATTAGATCAATGTCATCATGCTTTGTCGATCTCATTCACAAGGGGGAGTCGAATAGTCAAACTGCCTATGATTTTCCCTAGCACCTTCCGATTGGTTGAATTTGTGCCAGGTGGGTTCCAAGATGGTCAAAGGTCACTTCCATAGAATTGCATATCGGTGAGACACTAATCGTGTCTCCCCAATGTGATTAGACCTCATAGCAGCACTTGGCAAGACAAACAATGGTCGGAAAGAGGTCACAGCAGGTTTGGTGTGTCATACCGATATCCTTATTTCATCACCCAGACACCTGCATTTAGCAAGAGTCTCGCCAAAACCTTCAGCAGACCCATCGCTATCGGCAAGAATTTAGACGTCGGGGAGAACTCGCAGTAGGCAGCTAGAGTCACATGGACATGCCTATTTCATTCGAAAATACATATGACAGTCGACAAGACGTCATGGTGAGTGGCCAGAGTTATATCAATATCACAAAAAAACCATCGGCAAGACTCTCTTAGTCGGCAAGACTTTACAACGAATGCTAAGAGTCCTACCGATCTCCTTTCTTTTGCTCCAAGCTCCCTTCATTTTGGCAAGACCCTATTGGGTCAGCAAGACCTCATAGTGACCCCTTCAATGTTTCCCGAGCTTGGATCCTTCAACAGAGTCAGAGTCGGGATGAGAATCAAAATGGGGCCGAAGTCAAAGCAGGGGAAAAAACAAACAGCTCATGGAACCAGAACTAGAACCAAATTTGGACCTGAAACTTTCATCAAGTTTCAAGTTTGGATTTCATTCCGATCCTGCCCCTGGAAACATGCAAGGCATGAAGGAAGAAAGTAAAACACAGGGAAGAACAAAGAGGAGGAGACATCCCCCGACCACTGGCAGCAAAAAAGCAAAGAAAAGAAGGGTGGAACTAGGATCAAAATCGGAACAGAAACAGGAACTGGAACTTTTGGAAGTTCCAAGTTCAGTTTAAGTTTAGATCCCAAGTTTGGAAAAACGAAGAAAAGTGCCTAAGGAAAAGAAAAACCCAAGCCACACAAAAACAAAGAGCAAAGGATGCCAAAACATAAACGGGGGTGGAACCAGAACAGAAACATGAATTGGAACTTTTGGAAAAGTTCCAAGTTCAGTTTCAGTCCCAATCTCGAGTCTGCCAAAACACAACAAAAATGGGGAAAAAATGAAAGAAGAGAGAAACAAAGGGAAAAAACCACCCCACGGTCAAATGCAAGGTCAAAGAAGAAAACAAGATGCACACAAGTGCGGAACTAGAACGAAATAGAAACTAGAACTTTTGGAAAGTTCCAATATCAGATTCCATCCTGAACCTGCCTCCGACACCAAACAAAGACAACCAAAAAAGGTAGAAAAAATGAAGAAGAAGAAGGGGAGGAAACACCCCCTGACCAAAGAACAAAGATCAAAGGCAAGACAAACAAACAAGCCCGGTAGAACCAGAACTGGGACCAGAACAAAAATAGGAACTAGAACTTTGAAAAAAAGTTCCAGGTTCAGTTTTGGTCCCCATCCCAGGTCGGATAGAACAAAAAGAAAAAAGGCACAAGGAAAAAACATAGGATGAAAACCCATCTAAAACTGAACACCTGTACACTGGGCTCAACCCTCTTGGGAGCCACATTTAATCCACGTTCCAAATTTTAAAACATAATTTTCCCTTACATCTGCACAAGAAGCAAACAAGTTAGAAGGTATGCAACCTTAATGCAAGTGTTCCTCCATTTGGTCTTCGAGAACATCTGAAAGCATGGGTTACCTTGCCTGATTGAACCCATAGGTGAAAATTGGGTAAAAAGTACATTATGTTGCTTTGATGTAGAGATTTAATTTTGTAGTTTAGCTTACTTGTTCATGATACTTCTTTTATGACATTGAGGTTATGATGATACATTGTGGTTGAATTTAACTGGTTATGCTTATGTATAGATGCAATAGTATATTGTGATGCAGTAGACTAGTAATTATTTCATATGATATGATGTGATCAGTTTAGTTTAACAGTCTTACTTTATACTTGATGTTGTAGTGGTTATTATAGTTTTGGTGAGGGGACATTGTAGCACCACTCGTTTGCGAGTGCTCTGCTACACAGTGATTCCTTCTCACAATGTGATGCATTTGTTTATATATATGTTGTACACAACCTTGTTTGTATGTAGGAATTGTAGGAATAAAGTCTTGATTCCACCTGCTTTGGTAGGATAGGGTGAGCTTTAAATTATCCCAGCGGTTATGATGTTGAAACAAAGATGACAAGGAAGTCTCCCCATCCCAATTCTTTCAACCCGTCATGTGTCTAGTGGTATTGTGTGTACTTGACTTTAGTTATTTCAGTATTATGTGATAGTTGTCTATTGTGAGATGTATTTGTGTTATTTATTTTATGTTTGCGTTGTTATGTATTTGGGTGGATTAATAGTATTATTTAATATAAATAATTAAATAGTTAAAATAAGTGTTATTAGTTAGTTATTGGGAATAGCTTTATTAAAATTTAAAAGTGTTAAACTAAAATTTATGTAACTAATTAAAGATAAATAAATTAATTATGTAAATAACATTATTTATAATTTTAAAACTTGACATTTTTGATAATTTAATGTAAATAGTAAGTCAAGGATAAATAATAGAATGAAAGATTTAAATAATTAATAATGTGTCAACTATGAGTTGAAATTAATAAAATAGAAATTTAAAATTTAAAGATTTCTTTTAGAATAGAAAAATCAAGAAAAGAAGAAAAAGAACGAATGCATGTCTAGTTTATTTTCAAAAACTTGAAAGAGAATGGAAAAATTGTTATTTTATTCTAATTTTTGAGTTTTAAAAAAAAAAATATTGGGGTTAATGGGAAAGAGAAAATATTTGTTTTGTTTTCACGGGAATGGATACAAGAATTTTGTGTGAATTTTTTTGGTAAAAAAAAAATTGGAAAAGGCTTTCGGGGAAGTTCTCAGCTGGAATTGTTTTGCACATCTTCTAGAAGAGGAAATCTTTGGGAAAAGCTTAGGAATTGAAATATGAAGGCTCAGGTTCAATCTTCATCAATTTGAACTTGAGGATCCAGTTTCCTTATTTTAAATGTTTGTTTAAATTGTGTTTTTGAAATATTGTCTGTACAAAACTATAGAAGTTTGTTTTAGTTTTGTGGAATTGAAAAATTAGAGGATTTGTTTATATATTTGGAAACACTGTCTATTAATTTGTTGTGAAATTTTGGAAATGTCTGTAGAAGGATTGTGAAAATATTAGATCGTCTATAGGAAATGAATTTAAAATGGTAGAAAATTCAAAAAAAAAATAATGGATAATTTAGAAAATACCACAGATAATTTAGAAAACCTCTCTAGGATTGAAAAAAGAAATCCTCTGATAAATTAGGGAAAATGAAATCCTCTAATAAAATAGTAAATCTTTTCCTATAGAAAAAATTATATAAAAAAATAGCAGAGAAAGAGGGTCACTAAATTAATCATAACTAAAAATTTACGAACTAGGGTATGGCTGATTTTTTTATATGTTTTAAAAGACTTCATGGCTCACCTTCAACAAAATTTTTAGATAAACTCATATTTGAAAACAAAAGTTATTAAAGTCACAACACACTAGTTTTATTATTAGTATTGTTTGAATATAGTAAATTATTTTTAATTTATTAAATAATATATATTTATATATATGTATAATTATATGTATTATACATATTTAATTAGCTATTTTGATATAATAAATATTTTAAATATATATGTTTAATTTTTATGTTTGGAAGTTGTAAATGAAATATTTAAATATTTAAATGTTATATGGGTAAGTGCACCAAGATGGTCGCACTTTTGTGGCCAAAGAAAAGAAAAATGCGTTATAACGCGAACGCGTTATGTCTTTTTAAAAGCAAAAAAAAAAGTGAATTGAAATATCATGTCATTTTCTTTTTATTGGTTTTCATCTCCGCCCGCGGCCAAAAACCCTGCATTATGCGCTCGCGTTGTTGGGGAGGTGATTTCTTCACATTTCGTCAACTTCAGTTGGATTTTCTTCACAAATATGGTGCCACGACGACGAAGAGATGCAAGAGGTAAGTTTTGTTTGGTATTTGTTATGAATTTTTTTGTTTTAAATTGATTTTGTTTGTTTTAGTTTAGAAATGAATGATTTTTTTTAATTTGTAGGAAATCCTCAATAAGAGGAGGAAAATCCTCAACAAAATCAACCTTAACAAAATCAACCTCCCCCGCCATTCTCTCAATACCCTCCTGGCACTTAAGAAAATTTGAGGAGTGAAATTGAAAACAATAGAAAAGAAGTTGAGGATCTTATTAGTAGGTTGAGTGATCAAAATTCTTCAACCACAGAAAGAATACATTTAGCAGATTCATTGAAGGATTTGTTAAAAAATCTAGATGCAATTACCCAACAAATATCTGGATGGCAAAATAGGAGGGAAACATCAAAGGGCATATTATGCAGACAAGTTATCATATAAATAAGTAAAAGATTTAAAGAATACTAAAGGTGATTTGTGCTCTCTATTCACTGACCCTAAAACAAATCAAAATCTCACCCTCAATGCAAAGAGGTTTCCTATTCATTGGTTCCACCACCAAGAGATTAGGAACCATTTTTATGACAAATGGTATATGGTCTTTGATTACCCACCATGCAATAACTGTGAAGTCTCCCAGTATTTTCTTAGGAAATTATACTGTGAGTTTGTGTTGAACCAAATCCTGAATTATTTTGATATGAGGGAGTTTCAGGGGAGACATGGGGGGTCAGCACAGGATAGGCCCGGTGCACAGCTGGATCCTACTCGACAGGGGAGACAACATCTCACTAGGCACCCTCCTGAGTAGATTGTGATGCCTGCAGTTGCGAAGGAGAGTGCTGATGTAGAGACTTTGCAGGCGATCACATCCTTGACTCAGAGTGTCATCCACCACACTAGCCCCATTGTACAGCGCAATCGAGGGGAGTCTTCAGGTGGTGGCCTTAGAGGCCATGTGTGTCAATCTTGTGGAGCCACTTGTTCGTATGATCCTATCAGCCCTCAGGAGGGTGCTATATAGGATCCATATGCTTCTATGCAGCTTGATCCGTATGCATCTACGGGGATGGAGAGGGCGGCTGACATTCTGCATGATGCATATGGTATTGACAGTTAGGTAAAATTCAACATGTTCATTGAATTTAGTTTATTAAATTTTGATTATGAAATGGAAGATTAGTTAATTTAGTTTTATTATTTTAATAAAATTGCAGGGTCATAGCGTTGAGCCTGGATATACTAGTCATCAACCAGTTTATTTTTGTAGTACACCTATCAGTGGGGTATGTAAAGTTAGTAAACAATTCTAAATTTAGTACACATGTGTTAATAGCATTGTTTTACGAATGGTATTTTAATATGTGATTTTGGATGTTGAACAGGGTACTATCGAAGGATTCAAGGGAACACCTTCGAGTGCGAGTAGATTTACTCAAACATTCACGGAGGTAATATAGAATAAAGAGAACTTAACTAATGAATTCTAAGTTTAATCTAGATTTGTGTATATATAGTCATAAGAGTATATGGGTTCACTAGGTTATTATTCAAGCTTTTAAGAATCATCCTACTATGATTGTTTGTCTTAGAATTCATACACTAACAAGCTATATATAATAAAAATTTAACATGGAATTGATAAAGGTAGAGCTACATTCTACTCCATCCTATATAATTTTTTGTGATGTCAACGTAACCAAGAATAAGACTATGGATGTCCTACACATGATGTCAATGTAACCAAAAATAAAACTTCTATCCTCGACCCTATCTATCAGCCACTTGACTCCTTCAATATCTCCTAGATGCTTGGAGATGCTTAAGACTAGGTCAAAATACCCTATATTCTCTTCATTTGTTGCATAGCTCATCAAGTTTCCCTATATGTTCTCTAATTAATCATGATTGCATGGAAAGAAGTTATAAGTACTCATTAAACTCTCAACTATTGGAGCCTCCTCAAACTTTCCCATAGGATGTGGAAAATGCTTAGAAATGATTAAATTCCCTAATAGGGTGTGGGAGATCTTTTAGGAAAACATTTGACACTAATTTGATCCATTGAATTCTTCTTCATTCTTATATATTCCTCAAATATACCTTGCAATACCCCTATCATAACTAAATCTACTACATTCATGTCCTTGTTAGCTAGCATGTAGGTGATATAGTATGGTCCATGAATTTTTATGTCTTCTTTTTTCATTTTTCTATATAGTCCTCTTTTATCTCACTACTAGGTCCTCACAAAAAGAAAAGAAAAACACTACTTCTTTTTCTCATCTAAGGCCCCTAAGGTTTTAAACCCCTTAGATGCAAGGATTCAAAGCACATCAACCATGTGGTACAAATGACTAAATCCCAAAGATGATCTGTAGCAATGAAAGAGAACTTGAAAAGGTAGAGAGAGCTACACTGGTGACTCAGGAGAAACTTCAACTTTCAAAAACAAAGCCAATTAGGCTGGCAAACATGTGGACCAAGACAACATTTGGTGGAAGAGGAAGAAAGATGACTAGAACTCTAGAGGCCCACCATACTGGATTTTGATATTCAACCATGGAGAATAGAAGAGAGAGATGATATCATGTATCAAAAATATACACATTCTTCCGTACCAATGGATATGAGATGATTACTTTTCTTCATTTTCATTTCAGAGCAACCATATCATGGGGAACCATGAAGACCAAGGATGTCCAGTTTTATGTGGAGGTAAATTGATGTGGTCCAAACTTTAGGAGGGGCAAGAAGGTCAATGTATGATCTTGATGAAATTAAGGAAGAACAATAAGAGAGGAACAGGAAAAATAAAATCAATACATAGTTTCAAGGATTTGTCAAGCGAGTAAGAGAGCTATGGGAGCAACCTCATCTAAAATATTTTGAACTAGAATTTTATATAGCATTTAGAGAGCTTGGTTTTCATGGAGTTCCTTTCAAATCCTCTGCTTTTATTGTTCCTATGGCAAATTTTTTGGTAGAGTTGGTGGAATTACCTTTCTTAGTAATCACTATTACTGAGATTGAGATTGTTAACCTTGAGGGAGTAGGACTTGGGAAAAAGGGATTTGATATGGCTATTGTTTTCAAATAATTCAAGCGAGATGTACTCCATATGTACGCCATTCCTCAATCTTCACTTGATGACATCAAGGAATGGATGAACTCCATGGATATAAAGTATTATGAAAGTAGAATGAACTTGAATTGGCAACCAATTTGTAAGACTATTACTGATGATCTAGATAAATTTATTGAAGATGTTGGTTGGGAATTTTTGAATATGGAAGCTAGTGATTTTGATTCTGATAATTCAGAAGAGTCAGATCAAGGATATGAACCCTCTAATGTAGAAGAGGAATCATAATTAGATTTCATACATCCACCATCAAGAGTGTTACAAGCCAATCAACAAGATGGAGGGAATTCTTATATAAGGATAATTTTCAATGTTGCAGGTACCAGCTTTAATGCCAACTACAATGGCAACATTGAACTTCCCTAGCAGTATTTATGTTAAGAAAATTTCCTTTAGATGCAAGGATTCAAAGCACATCAACCATGTAGCTTAATTTATATCATAAGTTGTACCATGATGTTCACTATGCATTCCTCTACTCTTTCGATTGTCAAATGTGCCAATCAATTTGTCATTGATCACCATCATATTCTCTCTTTTCATGATTATTTTCTATCATCTTTGTATAAACACTTGACTATTATATTTAACTCAAGTGAGGAAACTTAAAAATCATAATGATAGGCCAAAGAAAGAATATTCAATCTTTTCATGGTAAAGGAAACCTCAATTTAATCACTGTCATCCTCAAAAGGTTAATTCCATTGTCAAACATTTATTGCATATCTTAAACTATGACAAGCATTTAATAAGGGTTTTGAAGAATAGGCCCTTGACAAGTTAGCTCCATCATTTTTATTGTTGTTGTATCTTTATTTAGCTCTTACTCCATTCCTTGCAATAGTGATACTTGGATTTGTCATACTTAACTCAGTTGGCTACTATCAAAGCTCCTTTTATCTAGATCATCTCTTTTTCTCATATTGGTTGTCATATTTTACATTGTGTTTTGTCACTTTTTCACTTAAAATTTGTCCTAAAGGGTCTTTTGTTTTTCAATGTGATTGTCCTAGGTTATTGCTTTTAAAAAAATTGATAATCATATTGTTGCTTACATTGCATTACACATCATTCAAACTCAAAGCATTACTTCAAATTCGATAACTATTTTGTGATTGAATAATTTGTTGTTTTATTTTCAGATGTTGGTGATAGAAACACCGCCCAACGTAACAAGGGCAATGGATATTGGTGTTTCTACTGCAATACAATCCTCAATGGCTCTGATAGGGGAGGTATGAGGCAAATTTCTAAATTTCAATTTACATTCGTTGTTATAGATGAACTAGTTCTAGTGAAAAGTCAAACCATTATTGATTCGTAGTTTAATTTCTATTTGGATGGTTTATACAGGGCTCAAGCACACCTGAGCATCAGCGTGCAAATATTTCCCTCAAGGAGAATGATCGTCAGATGGCTGTAAGTGATTAAATTTTGTTAAATATATTAATTTTTATAATGTAATTTCTATATATTAATGTCTATACTTCTTATTGTAACAGTTGAAACTTGACCAGGAGCTAAATTGTAGGAGGAGTAGCAGGAGCACTCCTCAACAAAAATAGGTGACAGATTTATCGCCATCAGGTCGCCAAGGAAAGGGAAATAAAATTGTATTTGAACTAGAGCATGGAGAGAAATGAATTTTGAATGTAGAGCCCTTTGCTGTATGCCTACATGGAAATTTTGTACATATTTTGTATTCGATATATTTGACATTGTATGCCTATATGGCATTCTCGTAAGCCTATATGGATTTTTTGTAACTATATTTTATACTTATATTGACATATATTGATGTATATGCGTACATGGCTATTTGATTAATACAAATATTTTTTATCGATGGTGTCCATATTTGCATTATAAATTCATGGTTCAATAGATATGAGTTACATGTATTCAAGTGTATACTTTACAACTTACACATGTATACTTGACTTTCACGCTTGGAACATCGAAAAGTGTGAAAATTTGTGTTTGGAAGTCAAACGTAAGCCAATTTTTCAATTCTCGGTTCTTGCATACTCGATCTTATTCCTTCCTAGCACATATTGTGAATATTTTTCATTTGGTGTAGAAGACAAATTCCTCATTTTTGAACCACTGTTTTCTTGTTTGCCTTCCACACAGAAAAATGTTCACACTTTTCAGATTGATCAATGATCAATAATGGCTAATTGTAAACACTTGACATTTTTATGTTTTGAACTTTAATTTATAATTTTGTAGTTTATATTCATAACGTTGATTACATTGCATTGCACATCTTTCAAACTCAAAGCATTGCTTCACATTGCATAACTATTGCTTCACATTGCATAACTAATACCTAGATGCTGATAGATGACAAAATTTCAATTACAATATAGTTTTTACAAAGTCAACCTAAGTAGTTATGCAATTACTTCACATTGCATAACTAATAACTAGGAGCAGCTGCCAATTGCATTTTCTTGTCATATTTATGAGGATCATTATTTCTTTCAGGCATTTTTTTCAAACAATTCACTACCTTGTCTATATATCTACCACATTTTTGATACATGTCTACCAAAAGCATTTTGTCAAATAGTTCAAGTGTTGCCTTGTTGCTATCGAAAAGCCTAAAAGAAGTGGATTTCAAACAAGCTTTTATGCATGCTTGGAAAAAATCTATCAAAAGCATAATAGTAAGCAATATCATAGATAAGGTAGTGAACTCTTTGAAAAAATGCCTCAAAGAAATGAGGTCTCATGACCTGATGGAATGCCATGACAATCAAAAATATTTGATTGTCATGGCATTCCATCACCATGAGACTTCATTTCTTTGAGGCATTTTTTCAAAGAGTTCACTGCCTTGTCTATGCTAACACATTTTTCATACATGTCTATCAAAGCATTTTATCAAACAGTTCATTGCCTTGTTGCTATGGCTAAAAGCCTAAAACAATTTCTTTCGAACAAGCTATGGATGCTTAGAAAAAAAATATCAAAGCATAATAGTAAGCAATAGCATAGACAAGGGAATGAACCTTTTGAAAAAAATGCGTCAAAGAAATGTGGTCTCATGGTGGTGGAATATCAAACGATTCGCTTCCTTGTTGCTATGGTTGAAAGCCTAAAATAGGTGCTTCCAAAAAAGCTACATGGATGCTTGGAAAACGCATCAAAGCATACCTAAT
>VDFB02062199.1:0-12492 GCA_007258455.2 Sequoia sempervirens | reverse complement strand
ACAATTACCTGGAATGGTTTTAATTCATGTTTCTTGTTTGGGTTGAAGTAAACCTAGTCTCGTAACCTTAGGGGTTGTTGGCATCGTGTAGTGAACTTACTTGTTATTTGTATTTAAACAAAAAAAAAATTATTTCGTTTGTGTAGTAATTGCAACTTCCCCTAGGGTTGCGTGGCGGGGCGTTACACATGGTATGAGAGCCCCAGGTTCATACACTAGATACTCTGGGTACATGTGTGTCCACTATGTTGTCCATGTGTATTGTTAGTGGAATTTTTAAGTGATCACATGTTCATGGCTTTTACTTTAGCATGATGTACTCTGTGGAAAAGAGTAGCATGAGAGAAACCTGATAAAAGGTTTTGGTTGGAAATTTTTGTTAAGTATCCTGGATGGATTATGGATTTGGATATTCCTATGGGATTCTCTATGTAGATGTACCCCTGTAAATGTAAGAAACCAGTAACTGTATCTTATTTGAGTGTTGTAAATACCCCGTACTTACTTTGTTTATCTATGTGATGGTGATACTTGGTACCCATCCTTGAGGAAAAGGTTGCATTTTTATGTGGAATTTACCATACCAAAATGTGTGTTTGCATGTTTGTTACCTGATTGAGGGACAACCCATGTGTGGTTGAAACTTGTTTATAAGAGTAACCAAAAGTAGTTCTTTTTCTTTTGGTTCTCTAGACCCTCAATCCGTGAAGGGATAGTAGCAGCCACAATTTCCTTGGGTGGAGTGTTTAGCGTACGCATATTGCGGCGCAGAGCATCTTAGCTCAACCAATCCCGAGGAATCGTACCCACTACTTTTCCTTATGATGGACCAGGATACTTGATCCATAAGTGTTAACCTAATCCCCATAGATTTGAGTATAGCAGCATAGGTTTGTTTGTGTATGCCTGGCCGTCTTTAGAGGCATTGATCTGGCATAGCGAGTAAACCTCATCTGTATGAGAGGTGAAGCTCGGTAGCCCCATAGTGATATAATCGTATTGCATTATATATTTTGTGTATCTGCACATGCTCGGACATGATGTGATAGATATGAGGCCACATCGCACTGATGTTACGACATAGTGATGGTGATGAAGTGATATTTGCACATATTCTAATAAGATGCAGTATGATGCCACACCCCACTCATGTTTCGACATAGTGATGGTGATGATGCCGTTTTACACGATGCCACGTGCCTAGACATGTGAAGGCGCATTATGCGATTGTCTTTGTTAGCCTACTTGTGTGAGGAGCGTTATGGGGCCTCAAACACTTGTAGAGGGATCCTCATGGTTGCCTTGACCATGTTGGTCGAGTAGCATATGGGTAGATCCTAGTCTTGTATACCTCTAGCTTCAGCGAGTTCTTGCGTGTGTCTTCTCCACAAGGTATTGCAAGGTGGGGTGTGATTTGTGCATGCCTATTTCTGCAGACCCTCAAACACATGGCCACGTGGCATGTGACCAGGCAGGGTGACGGCGTTTTGTTAGTCATGGATACACTTTGGGCCATGTGGTTGAAGTGCTCACTCCGTACCACATGAGAGCTATTATCATTCTAGCCTGACATTGTTTCCTCTTTCCTCGTTTGGTGGCTATTAATTAATCACATAGTGTTGTACAGTGCAATTTTAAAGATTGTGAACTTTCTTTATGGTTATTGATGATTTTTTAGTTGATTGTGAAGGCCGACACTTTGTTATATTTGATTGTGAAGGTTTATCCACAACTTGTGATCTTATTTTCTTATAACCCTATTGGTTATACATTTGGATTAGTGTTAAAATTATGCACATTTATTGCCTTATTGTTGAAATTGAACTTTAATTTCCTCTTCTTTATGAACTTGGTGGCTAAGCTAGTTATCATTGTTGTTTTCAATGTCGGCTATGTGTTGTATTGTGATTCCTCTCCAAGGACGTATGAGGCGGACTTGGTGAGTGTGTACGAGGAAGTAGACGCAGGAAATGTTGACGATGGGGGTATGTGAGGCTGTTATGCAGCTAGGATCCACTACTCACCTATGTGTGGTGACTATCTCTTGGAGGCTAATAACCTTATACAACAAGAGATAGGTTAGGGTGGTCTTGTTTGGATGTTCTCACCTTACGTGTGGCCTAACACCATCAAGCCACTATTGTGATGCATGGATTTTGTGTTGAACTTTGGTTCTTGGTTCATGGATCCTTCTATCATAAATGGTATGCTGATTTCCGGTGTCTAGATGGACCCTTGTGTAGCCTTGTGATGATTCCCGGTGATGTGTAATGGTGCACATGGGTATTATGTATGTTAATCCTTGGTTATGTGTGATTGTATGGAGTTTGCACTAGGGGTAGTTGCAGGCTTCTAGGAGTAAGCCTGACCCTAGGTGGGGAGGATGTAGCACCCCTCCATTTTACTCTTTTGATCAATCAGTGTTCTCTTTTATGTTATGTTCTCTGCTAGTCCTTTTCCTTCGTGCTTGGTTACTACTTGATCGCTATCTGTAACATGAGGTGATGATGCATTTCAATGTGATGGTATTTGATTATGATGTTATCATTATGGCATGCTTTAGATTAGCATTGTGAATATTTGAATTAATATGGTAAAAATGTTGTTAACTTAAGTATTGATGTTAGATTCGTCAGTTTTGTAACACTCTTTTGGTGAAGGGGACGTGATTGCACCACTCGCTTGCGAGCGCTCTGTGAATTCCGTGATTTTCTCTTCATGGTGTTTTTTAATATATATATATATATATATATATATATGCATGTTTTGACACTTGTATTGTGTCCAGGATGTAGGTACAAGACATCGACTCGACCTGGTTCCACAGGTATGAGCATGTCCCTTTTCCAACAGAAAATGATTGGGAGATAGTAGCTAGGTTTTCTATGTCATGACATCACCCTAGCCATAGTGTGTCATCAGGTTGTTAGTTGGGATAAGTTATTTTCTTTGTTGCCTCTTCTCTCCTTACTTCCGTATTTAAATTTGTTGTTTTATTTAATTTCATTGTCAAAATAAATAAAGGAGTGCTCATTAATTGATTAGTTAGTTTAATTCAATCAATAAATAATCTAATCATGGATAAGATTTATTTATTGATAAATTAAATTAAAATTTTGTGTTAGCATTATTAAATTTTGAGATCAAATCAAAATAGAAACTGCCTTGCATTCCTTTTTGAAATAAAATTAAAAATGATTTTAAATGTAGATGGGTAAATTCAATTTTGTGGAAAAAGGAAAATGTAATTATCTTTTGGTTGCAAAATAGAACTTTTTTAAAAATAAATATTATGCAAATTCAATGGAAAATGGAAATTGTTTTATTAAATTGCAAAAATAAAATATCTAGTTTAGCAATAAATTTTGGTGGGTGAGTTCAAAATTAGGGGTTTGACAATTTGGAGAAGGGATTGCATAAGGTAATTGTTGTTTTATTTTGAATTTTGAATTTGCAATTTTGGAGAGCAAACTTGGATTGAAATTCTTGGAAGAAATTGGGAAGAGAAGATTGAAGATTGGTGAAGCTGAATTGAAAAAGGAGAAGGAAAATCTCCATTGAAGGATTTGAAGCTTGGAGAAAACATAAGGTGCAATGTTTGAAATTTTATGCATTTCTTATTTTTGAAAATCTTATTTTTGAAAGTGTTCAAATTGTTGGATTCAATTGTGAATTAAAGGAAGAAAACCCATAAAAAATCTCCATTTTAAATTAAATCTGTAAACCCTTTTGTTGTTTGGGAAAATTTGTTTGAGTTTTGCAAAATGTATTGCTCTGTTTTTTAATTTGAGCTAGAAATGTTTATTGCAGATTTCTCTTTACAAAAGAAAATGTTTGTTTTCTTCCCCTGTTAATTTGTTTTTCATTATGGTTTTTACCAGAATAGGGGAAACAAATTTTTTTGTATTAAAAATATAATAGAGAAAATAAAAAATTTATTTTCTTTTAGTTGTGGGGAGGAGGCATGGAAGCCATATCCACCACCTTCGCTGCCACCGCTAGGGGAGGCGACCGTGTGCTCCACACACAGGCTGGGACCCCTATGGGAGGCGGACTATGTGCTCTGCACACAGGCTGCGCCCCCTGTGGGAGGCGGACTGTGTGCATAGCACACAGGCCGCGCCCCGAAAGGGAGGAGGACTATGTTCGAAGCACACAGGCTACCGCCCAAAGGGAGGCGTCTTGTGTGCTAAGCACATAGGCCGCCGCCGGTGGCCGGTCTGCATGCCCTATTTAGGTCTTCAACCCCTCTTTTCAAAAAAAAAAATCGTTTGTTTTTTTTTTTAATATTTATTTATTTATTATTATTTTATATATATATGTATTATAATATATATATATATATAAGTATAATAAGATAATATATATATTTGCATAGTATAATTTGATGTAAATTATTATTTTGTTTTATTATTTATATATATATATTATATATATATGAAATATATATATAATATGTATATGTTGGATAATAAGGTATTAAATTTTAATTAATTGGACTATAAGGATAATATTTTGTTAATTGAAATAGTTAATTGGTGATTAATTATTTTAAATAAGAATTGTTTTAAAATGACTTGCATTATTATAGTTGAAATGGAATCGTTATTTTAATGAATAATTAGTAAACTTTAGAATATTAAATAATGTGTTAGAGGCATATATTTAAATGATGTTTTAATATTTAAAATAGGAATTTGAAATGATTATCCCATTTGTATAAGCAGAAGGGAAACTGATGAATAATCAAACATTTTTATTAAAATATTGAAATTGATTAATTGTAGTCTGAGCAAGTAGAATTAATTATTGGTTTAAATTCTTTAATGTCGACAAGGTGTTTTAGATAATTAAATATATAATATTAAGTATATTTGTGTTGGAATATAATGGTATTCAAGTAGAGATAAGAATTAGATGATTTATTTAATGCTAAATTGAAATAAAGGCAATTTGATTTGATCCAAATGTTTATTTTTCAGGATGTTTAATTATAGAATATGATTGCGGAACTGAGAGTAGATGATGAACTTATTAATTAATCTAAATGATTTATTAAACAAGAGGTTTTATTTAAAGTATATGATCGTGAAACTTAGAGAGAATGATTGATTTAAATTTTAATCAGATAACTGCATTTATTAAAGTGTTTTGATTATGAATATAATTGTGAAATTTAAAGTTAATGAATGATATATTTTAGCCAAATAACTTTAATCATCATGATGCTTTGATTTTGAATTTAATTGTGAGCCTTAGAGTAAAATGATTGTTTTTTTTAATATTTCTGTGTCATGAAATGAAATTGGTGCATTGGAGTTGGATACTTGCAAGAAATGAAAACTGTGATTAATTGGATTTAGGAAATCCAAAAATTAGTTTATTTAACTGCTCGATATGCTTTTAGTGTCTATATGTTCTTTCTCAATGTTGGTGGAATAGAGTAAATGTTTTGAAGTCTTCCAAATAGGGGTTCATTTGTTGGTATGGGTTGTTGTTATGTTGGTCAACTTTTGTTGTGTCATGGAAAATGTGCATAGTTACACTAGGTTGTTTCACCTGGTTTTCACGAACGGGGATGGTGTGTGCCTCCTTGGGATTAGGAGAGGGTTATGTAATTTTTTCCTCCTTTGGAAGGAGTGGGGGTTATATTTTGGGTTCCTCCAGTGTTTGGAGTGGCTTTTTGTGACCCTGTTTTCCTCCAGTGTTTGGGAGGGTTTGACCTTCATTTCCTCCAGTGTGTGGAGATATTTTTGACTTTTGCTGTCTCCAATGTTTGGAGTGAGTTCTAATTATATGTTCCTCCTAGAGTTGGAGTGGTTTAATCTGGTTGTATGGTTCATGTGAGTGATTGTGTCAGTGTGAATTAGCCTATGTCTAGAGGTAGAAGGTCTTGCCTAGGAATCCTTGTTACTATCTCCTAACACAGAGGGAGTGGGACCTTTGGGTCCCATGCGGTCGGGTGGAACATGCATCTTAATCTATTGGGTAATGTAACGCCCGCCGTGTAAGCCCCAAAGAACAACCACATAATTTTTTTTTTTAAAGAACAACAATAAATCAATATAACCAATATTAAATAATCATGTATATGAACATAAAATTCATTACAATAAAAATAACATAACCGACTATGTTCTTTAAGGCACACGAACAAAGGAACTATTAATGACAAGATTAGATATATATATATAGATTCTGTCATAAACTAAATCCATGAGAAGTAACATAACCAAATAAGGATACAAGATTGAAATTTATATTACAAATTCTTTTAAATACACAACATATCCATACATAATTTATATCATGATTCCCAATCATGTCGGATGAATACAATATACAAGATTATCAAAATACATGGAGATCAATTGATACAATTCTTCAAAAGAATGAGAGTGAGCCAACGAACGGTAATGGGGAACCCAACGGTGTGTGAAGCACATTCCACTGGACCACCCCCATGCTAAGAGGTGACAGAGAAGTAACTTTGACCAAGAATGTCAACTGAAGTAAAAACATACTAGAAGTACCAACATAGATCCATAACACAATACTCCAAATTACAATGAACAAACAATAACATCATATCACAGTACCATAAAAATATAAGAATGTAAATCAAATATAAATGAGATCATACAAGACCACAAAGCATACTAAAGATGTATTAAAACAATAATCATAAATCAATCTAAATCAACTCAAACAACAATCTAAACCAACTCCCATAACCTACTTCCAGAGGAACACAAATAAATAAAACACATGGGCAACTAGGGGAGAGTGTCATCGCATAGTCCTACATGGGATATCCTGTGCTCTTCCTCCCAACTGGAGGCGCCGGTCCCATCTATGGCTATCCTGTGCCCTTCCTCCCAACTGGAGGTGCTGGTCGATAGGGTGACTCATGCGGAGCCGTAGACCTCTCGTGAAGATGAGGTCACGACCTTGCCAACCATGGCCTTCTCAGCCTTCCATTAGTCTGCAGAAGCACTAATGAAGATGAGGCATCCATTTTTTAAAATCTTATAATGATATTACTACCCAACCCTCCTAAGTTAATTATTAGGGTTTCACTTGTTTACTAACTCACTTGTGGGTTATCCTGTGCCCTTCCCCTTAAGCAGGGCACCAGCCCCCACGAGGAGCCACTCTCCCTAGAGACCCACCAAAACCATCAAGAAACCAGGGTGTACCATCACAAACATGCACATTGAAATACAACAATACTAATACACGAGGCAAAACCCATCTCACCAATAAATTTCATAACCAAAATCTCTCAACACCGTACACCCCAATCGTAATAACACAAAGAGAGTTCCCACATCAAAGAACTAACAATGTCCCAAACCCACAAGTCTACAAGACTACAACTTCACAAAATAAGAATAAAAAGATAACTTATTCAATTCCTATATTAAATTCAATTTCTACCATACATACATTAAAATAAATAATTAAATCATCAATGCTGATATATATTCACAATCTTCCTTTTTACTATATCATCCTATCAAGTTTATAATTTAACAAATTAATAGAAATTCCTTTCTAATTTCATGTTCTTACTATAATACAATTATGTTTTAATCATATCAAAAACAAAAGAATTCTGTTTACAAACAGAAATAATTAAATTATCTTAACAGTGCAATTAAAAATTATAGAAGACCATATACGAATTAATAAATAATTAAATATATATAAATATATATATATATATATACATATATATATATTTTAAATACTTAATAAGTGTCTTTTAAGAAAATGCACTAGTTTAAATTAATCAGCACTATTTGAAACCAGCTTTAAGCAAAATTACAAACAAAATTAAGAAGTCATCCAGGCATTACAGCTGTACGTGGTAGGCGGATTGCCGTGGGCGATCTGGACCTCCCGCCTTGAGTAGTTCAAAGGACTTCCACAGGACAATCAGCAAAGGCGCGAAGCCTCGGGCGGCGAATGGTGGAGTGCGAGTGAGGCGAACCACCCGACTAAATAAAACAAAAATTAAAATTTATTTAAGCCGTGGGAACACGACCGAACACAGGGTTAATGGAATTTCATAAATATATATGTATAAATATAATTACATTTATATATGTATATAATATATATATATATATCTTCATCTATATATATATTTATACATATATATATGTATTTATATATTTCAAATACAAAGCCTGATAACATAATGGATATATATAAACAAGGAAAAAATATACAGATACAAAGTTCATATTTAAGAAAATTATTTCTTTTCCCAGTACAATACAACAGTAACAGTGTTTATTCCCAAACCCAACCAAAATTCATTTAATTAGACAACAGTCCCAGACATTTCTAAGCATTCAAGAATCTTCTTTATGCATTAAATTTCAAATCCAGGAGAAAATTTCATTCGCAACAAAGAATTCTTATTTCTTTTGATACTAAAGAAAGAAAATAATTTAAAAGAAGAAGGAGAACCTGGCGTCCTGCGCCTAGAGAAAACTATAGAAGCTTTATCCTTCTTGCCGATCCAATCCTCCGCTAACAATTGTTTCCAACAGTAGTTCCAAGATCCTCCCTCAAAACTTTAACCTTATTCCTCCATGAATTCTCCAGAATAATAATAGAAAAGTAATGCAATAATATGACAAAAGAAAAGTGAATCCAAATTTCTCCAAAATCTGTTGTAAAGAGAATGCAATACTATAATAGAAAAATGACTGCCAATTTCTCCAAAATCTGTTGGAAAGAGCCTCCACCCCTACCAACAAAATCCACTAAATAAAATCACACACAAAAAGTCTCTTCCATTTCCTCTTCCTATGAATACCAAAAGTCACTTCTCCAAAAATAAAATTTAAATACATTCAAATCCACAAAAAGATTGAGTTTTTTTATTTGTTTATTTATTTATCATTTCCACAACAAATTAAATAAATACATGCACATTAAAATAATTACAATCAACCATTTGTAAGATTCAAAATAAATATAATATTTTTACCACTACTACTAATATTTATCTATTGCTTTATTTATTTACTATTTTATGTTTTTATTTTATTAATTGTTTAATTATTTAAACCACAACAATAAACCATACACCACAATAGATAAATCATAAAATCACAATAATATACAAATACCAATGCAATGGCATAATGACTATGACCAAGACGCACAAACCAAGAAGGTACAAGACTGTTGACACCTTGGAACGGAGTTACTTCCATGTCACCTTTGTTCAACTTCCTCCCGTTGGGTTGGTACAATGCTCGCCCAGACCTATCGAAATAGGTGGAATCGAGTCTTATTCCTGCAAAGCCTGCATCCAACAAGGTGATATACAATATACATACATATAATCAATTACAAAGCATCGTGAGAAGGATTTGCAGTGTAGCAGGGAGCTCGCGAACGAGTGATGCTACCTGTCCCCTCACCAATCATATCATCATCTAATGCATTATAAATTTACATTAATTTGCATCACATCATAAATTAGTATTCTCTAGTCTACTGCATTCCAAATAACTCCATCAAAACGATCATAATAAACTGTCATCATAATATCCATGGCATCATAAGAGTATTATAAATAGTAACAATCTAAGCTACCACAACATAATATCAACAGTATCATCAAAACCATAATGTGCCAAACAAAACCACAAAGAATGTCAGAAACAAGCAGTAACATGAAGGGTATTACATCCTCCCCCCGTAGAATTTTGCACTCTGACCAGTAAAGATGGATAAAAGGTACGTCACGAGGCGCATCCTCCATGCAGGCTTTCATGGTGAGACCTACCTTGAACCCTTTGATCAATCTCTCTGCCTCTGAGGGTAAGTTTCCAATGCTGAAGCATGGCCACGGGCTCGAGAGCCAGCTGCCTATCCCCGACCTGAAGAGCATTCCAATCCAAAACAGGAGTAACATCAGGAAAATATGGTCTAAGAACAAAAACATGAAATACATCGTGGATCCGCGACAAACTGGGTGGCAAAGCTAAATGGTAAGCAACAGGTCCAATCCATTCTAACACCTCAAAGGGTCCAACAAAGCGAGGCGCAAGCTTCGAACCCTTTCCATAATGAATAGGGCTCTTCCGCGGGCGCACTCAAAGGAACACCCGGTCACCCACTTCAAACTGCCGATCAACTCTATGAGCGTCAACATACTTCTTCTATCTATCTTGAGTAGCTACAAGATGCTCCTGAATACGAGCCACCTGCTGTTCCATATCTTTAAGCATTTTGGGTCCAAGAAGCACCCTATCCTCCAACCGATCCCAACTCAAAGGAGTATGACAAGGACGCTCGTACAAAGCCTGAAAAGGAGCCATACCAATAGAACTATGGTACCCATTGTTATATGCAAAATCAACCAAGTATAGATAGTCCTCCCAACGTGATTGCTGATCCATGACATACATATAAAGCATATCTTCCAGCACTTGGTTAACTCTCTCAGTTTGACCATCAGTCTCAGGATGGTAGGCAGAACTGAAATTCAACTTAGTTCCCAAAGACTGCTGCAAAGATGTGCACAATGCAGATGTGAATACCGGATCTCTGTCGGAAATGATCCTCCGTGGTATCCCATGCAATCTAACTATATCATTCATGAACACCTTAGCAACATAAGATGTCGTATACGAAGATCGAACAGGAGAAAAATGAGCTACCTTAGTCAATCTGTCAACTGTGACCATAATAGCATCATGTCGTCTAGATGACATAGGCAACCCAACAATGAAATCCATGGAAATAACATCCCATTTCCACTCCGGAACAAGGTGAGGATGTAGCAACCCTGCTGGATGATGATGTTCAGCCTTTACTCTCTGACATTCAAGACATCGAGCCACAAAGTCGGCGATATCCCGCTTCATTCCTGACCAAAAATAAAGCGAACGCAGATCTGCATACATTTTCTTAACTCCAGGATGTGCTGCGTAAGGTGCCTGATGACCTTTTGTCAAAATCAGGGTACGGAGACCCTCAGAAGGAGGTACATACAAGCGTCCAGAGAAACGCAAAGCACCATCCGAATCCAACGAATAACCAGCAAATTTCCCCTCCAAAGCTCTACCTAATTCCACCTCAGCTTTCACCTCGGAATACCAACTATCTGAAGGAAGGGCTGCAAGAATCTGACTCTTCAAATCCACCTCAAGGTTCATTGCAGAAACTTCATGCCTGCGTCGACTCAGAGCGTCCGCCACCATATTTTCCTTACCCTGAATATACTTAACCTCAAAATCATATTCACACAAAAATTCCATCCACCTCCTCTGTCTTGCATTCAAATTCGGTTGCGTGAAGATGTATTGCAAACTCTGATGATCTGTATGCAACTCAAACCGGTGCCCTAACAAAAAGTGCCTCCATCTCACAAGAGCATGAACAACTGCGGCCAATTCAAGGTCATGTGTGGGATAATTGAGTTCATGATCCTTTAATTTCTGAGATTCATAGGCAATCACTCTCCCATCCTGCATCAACACAGCTCCAAGACCCTCCAAAGAGGCGTCAGTACAAACCATGAAATTTCCTAAAGGATCTGGCACTGCCAAAATTGGAGCACTAGTCAGTTTTTCCTTAAGAGTCTGGAAAGCTAACTGACACTATTCTGTCCAAAGAAATTTCTTTCTAAGTGATAGGATAGGATGCGAATCCTCGAAAAAAGTTTTGCAATCTAACCGCCAATAATACCCAAAGGAATCCCATATGAAACTACTTAACTTCCGGTGACATTAGTGGGCGGGGCCAATCCATGATAGCCTTTGATTTTAGCAAAGATCCATAGAAATTCCTCACCAAAATCACATGGCCCAAATATCAACTCGCCTTATAAAAGTCACACTTTGCCAAGTTGGCATATAACTGGTTATCCCTTAAGCATTGCAAAACCTACTTTAGGTGCACCTCATGTTCCTCCATAGACTTAGAATAGATCAAAATATCATCAAGAAACACGAGGATGAACCTATCCAAGTAAGTTTGAAACACCCAATTCATTAGACTCATAAAGACTGAAGGTGCATTCGTTAACCCGAACGGCATCACTGTGAACTCGTAGTGTCCGTACCGAGTGCGAAACGCAGTTTTATGAATGTGGGCCTCTGCTATCCACAACTGATGATACCCTGATTTGAGGTCGATCTTGGAAAATACCTTTGCCCCATTTGTCTGATCAAAGAGATCATCAATCCTGGGAAGGGGATAACGATTCTTTACTGTTACCTTGTTCAATTGTCGGTAATCGATACAAAGACGGAGTGAACCATCCTTCTTTTTGACAAAGATCACTGGTGCTCCCCAAGGAGAAACACTAGGACGGATAAACCCCTTAGCTAAAAATTCTTCTAACTACAAACAAAGTTCTTGGAGCTCCTGCGTGGTCATCCTATAAGGAGCCCGAGAGATAGGCTCAGCCCCAGGCACCAAATCTATCCTGAAATCCAGCTCTCGCTTAGGAGGCAT
>VDFB02062196.1:0-31055 GCA_007258455.2 Sequoia sempervirens | reverse complement strand
CACAAGGATGCAGGAAGGTATACTAGAAAATGTGATAGATGTCAAAGAATGGGAAAACCAACCAAATTTGATGAGTTACCACTTTTCCCTTAGGTAGTAATCACTCCCTTTGACAATTGGGGATTGAATTTTGTAGGACCCATTGACCCTCCATCAAATGGTAAGTCTTATATCCTGGTATGCACTAATTATGTAACTAAATGGGTAGAAGGTAAGGCCATGAAGCATGCAAGAGATAACAAGGTTGCAAAATTTATTTATGAGGAGTTTTTCACAAGGTATGGAGTTCCAAGAGAGATAGTGACTAATCAAGGGACTAAATTCACATCAACCCTTGTTGCAACACTAGTTAATGAGTACAACATAAGACACAGGAAGTCTACTTCTTATCACCCCTAGGCCAATGGTCAAGCTGAGGTGACCACAGAGAAATTCGAAGCTATTTTGACCAAAACCGTAGCTATCCACGTAAAGGATTGGGCAAACACATTACCAAAAGCTATTTGGGCCTAGAGAACTACTCAGAAAACAACTACAGGCTTCACTCCATTTGATTTGTTGTATGGAAAGACAACCATGATTCCCATTTAATTTGAACATAAGACTCTTAGGATTGTAGTAGATTTTGGGATGGATATCTATGAGGCACAGAGAAAGAATCTTGCAACCGAATGCTTTGGATGAGATGAGGGGAGCAGCCTTGCATCACACTAAGGTAGTGAAAAATCAGAGAATTAGGTGGCATGATAAATTTTTCAAGGACAAGAAATTACAACTAGGAGACTAGGCATTACTTTATGATTCCAAATATCAGGACAATGTGGGAAAATTGTAGACAAGGTGGTTAGGACCATATGAGGTTGCTGAAGTATTCCCTAATGGTGTTGTTCAACTCATTACTATTGACCCAGTCAGATTCAAGTTGCTTGTCAATGGTAATTGCCTTAGAATATATCACAAGCCAACTTCCAAGGAGGAGTTTCTCCAACACCTCTACTCAGCATGCCATCCTTTCCTACAGCCAAAGGAAGTGGACCTAGTACCTCCTTCCAAGGCTAATTAAGGTATGTAATTTAATTATAATAAAGACTCTTAATTTTATGTGGGAGTCCATTTTTCACATTATCTTTCCCATCTTCCCATCCATTTCCACCTTTCTTTCTTTTCCATAAAATCACTTCATTTCACTCCAGCTCATTCCACCTCATTTTCATTAATTACTTAGCTTATTTGCTAAAAAGGTGAATAGTACTTCCTCCACAATTTTTGCAACAAATCTTCCACACATTTAGGTATGTGTGCATTAATTTCTATATCTTAATTGTATTTTAGTACATTCATTTAACTGTTGTATGTTAATATGAATGTTCACAATAGCATGCCATTATTCCCTACCCCTGTCAAATCATCATTCCACTTGTGAGGACACATGCCCAAATTTAGGTTGGGGGGAGGAAAAAGATGTGAAATTTTTTCCAACGTGCTAGTCCATGCTAGTCTACGTCAGCAAAATTTAAATTGAGCTGATTTGAAATCTAAGTGAGAGGAAAACTCGCATGTGTGAAGTGACACCAACTGTTGCCACAATTTCTATCCATCATAGTTTTCCTTTATTATTCATTCATTTCCATTATTGACCCTATCATAATATCAAGTTGTAAATAAAAGGTAAAAAGGGAAAATTCAGTTGACATTGGCATTGGAAATTTAGCAAGTGCTGCAGGAAGGTGAATTTGGTTTTCAAATGAGAATTACAGGAGGGAAACCACATAGTGATTGTTTTCCTTACGCATTAAATGGTGTGGGTTAATTCACGAACCCATGGCATGATGTACATTACGATGCACCCTTCATTTAATTCGTAAACTGCCTAGTTAGATTTTCATGACGCCGATGGTTTGGATGAAGGCATTGCACTAGAATTCCCCAGACATTGCTTGGAAGGGAAAGCCATGGTAAAGGGCTGGAAGTATTGCCACCGGCCAGAAAGAATTGCAGAAGTTACAAGGTTATCTGCCAACTGTGAAGATTACCCTATTTCCAGATATGCTAGGTCAGCTAGGGCCAAATTTATAGAACCAAGTAACCCTCCATTGAGCATAGGTAAACAAGGGGTGAAGAGAATGTCTCTGCTAGAGCCATGGAAGCAAATAGCTATTTATGTTATAAAATATATCACATGTGAAGGACGCTAGTCAAATCTACATTCCATACAATTTAAACTATTGAATCACATGAGGCATGAGAGGAGGATGAATGTGTCAAATGTGCTATACAACCTTCTTTCAATCATGGCAGCCTAGACTCAAAAAGGTAGGGACTATTCCATTTCCCACCATTGTTTGATTAAATTGTTAATTGAGAAGTCTCTGCATGATATGTCTAGAATGACCTCAAAAGAATTCATTAAAAAATGATCAAATTAGACCTAAGCACTTGGAACCTAGGGTTTTACCTCTCAACCCCATATAGGAGAGATTGAGCATGACTGAAGCCACTCTTTGGTACTTCAACCTTTGGCAATGTGCTCTAGTGAAAACCTCTTGTAGCGTAAGAAAACCATAGAAATTAGCTCTTATGGGATAGAACACTCAAACAAAGAAAGTTCTCCCCAAGATTCTGATGATGATGTTCCACTTGGTATTTTGATGAAAACTAGGGCATAGAAAAGGGAAGTAGAAATGAGAAAAGGAAAAGAAAAAAAGAAACCAAAAGAAAAAGAAGTACCAAGCTCTAGGAAGTGGAAGGATGACACTATTCATCCTACAACCAAATAAAAAAATGAGAGCCCTCCCAAAAAATCAAGACCTACCAGACCAGCCTTTGGTACACCTCTACAGGAAAGCCCTAAGTGTAGAGAAATATCATAGGGGACACAAAAGCTCCAATGGGGAAGGTGAATATTGAGGAAGAGGATGTATTTAAGATGACATCAAATATAACATTGGCAGATCTTGTTGACATTGCAGAACAAGTAGAGAACCAAGGGTATGAGGAAAATAAAAATTTCCTACAACAAGAGATCTTACAGCAAGAGTTCCTGCAACAATAGGAAAAATAAGAACAATTAGTACCTCAAGAGCCCGGAATCGTCCGGATGGCCCTAATCCTTGTAGCTAGTACTCATATGGAGAAAGCATCAATGCCATGGAAAATACCGGTAGGAATGCATAAACCCCTGATTTCTCAATGCACATAGCCATGCATTTATGGAAAGAAATTGAAAGAAGAGAAGAAGAATGAAAAGGAGGAGAAGCGAGATTGAAGAAGCAAAATTCAAAAGAAAGATGACATTGAATACAAGGATGAGACTGCTACATTGAAGAAGAATGTGGATGATATGATAGCCTTAGTACCATAAATTTTGAGTGCAAGGCCTCCAAGGGTTGGGTCTCTCGCCTACATTTGAAGAATTATCTTTCTTTTAAGATGGGAAGAATTTTCTCAGGTTTGAACCCTTATATTGAGACCCCTGTTGAATTTTTCAATGCTTATTGAATTGCTTCCCCTAAAATGAAGAATTTGTTGTGTGATTTTTATTTGCATAATCATGCTATGACTCAAGACCATGATTGGAATCCAATGTTGTATGTTGGAGATGTCCAATTAAGGGAATTTATGTCTTGTGTACAAAATGAGATTAGTTGGGGATAACAACATGGGGCTTATAAGAAATTGGAGTCCAACATCCCTCTATCCACTAGGGATAAATCAAGGAATTCAAGGGATAGTTATAGGGAATGGAAAAGAATGCTTTTTAGACCTAGCTATGGTAATATGGTTATGCCTTGGATAGAAGCAGTCTACAGTGAGTATGAGGAAAAGGAAAAAACAAAAGAGGAAACCATGAAGAGATACCTCTCACAAAGATGGAACAACTTAACTAATGAGCTAAAACAAGTTGAGCCTCATTCCATCCAGAACTATGTTGCAACACTTAAGAGAATTCATAGATATATATAGTTTGGAAGAACAAAGGGATGATTTTGGCTTCCCCTAACTTTTCTGCCACCCCTCTTGATGTGGCCCGTACCAGACTTCAGGTTTTACAACTATGATATTGCTGCAGAGAGACAAAGATGGAGTAGATTGGACAGATTGGGAGGATTCTAATGGGACCTTGATTCAAAAACAACAAACACTGATGTAGGGTAGTTGTTAGTTGCAAGTTTTAGAGCATTAACCAAGAAGAAGAACAACCCTTCCCATACTAGAGGACCAACAAGACCTTAGGTTGGGGGGAGTGATGAGCCTAGTTTATGGTCTAATTTTTGGGTAGAATTTATGATTTTTTGTTGAAGTTATCATGGACCTTGACATTAAGTGTTGATATTTTTATGATATTTCCTCAGAACTATAGACATTGGGCTTAATCTTATTTCTACAAATATTTAATGAAATTGGCATGTTATATGGACTATCTATATTAATTTTTCATGTGGTTAATGAATGTTATTTAAGGTAGTTATAGCTATGCAATTATTGTGTGTGCTAACATTGCCATGCAGATATAATTTAGAGATACTAAATTGAGAAAGACACCGCCAGCTGGGCATGCACCATAACATCCAACAAGGGAATAATTCAAAGGTAAAATAAGGACAACGGAAATAGATTCCCCATGCAAATAGAATGTAACCGCCTTGTAGTGGACTTTAATGTTATTGAGCAAGTATTGGCATTATTGTTGTGCTAAATCTAAGACACGTCTGACCAGATTCCATGCACATGTAACCGCCTCTCCATTTCCTCTGCTTTCCCTAAATTGGTGTCCTCCCAATTCATGGAGTTGACCACCTTACTTAGTTGGTAGTATAAATAAGGATTAGATGCTCTTTTTTAGAGGGTTGCATGATCTGATATTGTATTTGCATTCTTAGCTTTCAGTGATACACTGATCCATTGTACTCATGTTTTCTGATGAATAAAGTGAAGTTTTAAGTTCAAGTATCTAAGTTTTCATTAGTAGTAGAGGATACTCATCCAAGGGGGGCCACTTGGTGAGCAATCTATCCTTAGCTTAGTTTAGCCTAGTTGTTACTTTTTGTTTAGTAATTAGTTAAGAATTAGGCATTGATTGTTCCTGTAGCCACTAGAATTCCATTATGTGACTATTCCTATAGCCAAAGTAAACAAAGTAGTTTTCTGTTTGTTGTTCAAATTTTCATTTCTGTCATGTATTTCAAGCTTAGTATGGTTATTGGTTGATGTTCAATATTTATGTTATTCCTTTCCAAGCAATTTACTTTCAATATTGCATCTTTCTTAGCTATAGAATGAAAATGGCTACTTTGAGTTCCTAGTGCACATACTGTGCTGACCCATTTCAAGTTCACATCCCTGGGTTGACAAGTTAAATGCACCTTCATAATGATTGAAATAGCTATTCGGGTTAGATTCCCAATCTCTAAATCGCAGCTGTAAAGGCCTAGTTGTTAAATCATTGTAGAAGGACAACATGCGTGATGTTGGTCGCTCCCCTATAGCAGACTACATGCATGTCTTTGTATAGCTAGGTGAGTACACAAGGCCCTCGTGCATACACACCCCTCTATCTCTCCATGATATGTTGCACCACCTCAATCAACTTGAGGTTGAAGAAATGACCACTCCTGCATGGGAGGAGGATCCCTTCAATCAAATGACATAGAAATAATGCAAATGACAGAACTGCCTTGATACATAGATCTATGTCTAGATCCTTCCTTTGGTAGGGAAGGTCTGTTGTCTTGAACATGACCTGAAGACTCTACTCTACTAGTCACCTCGTCACCCCACTCAATAGATGTCCTATGATTGACAATCAAAGGATCCTCTAGATGTTCTCCAAGGTCACTGTCATCTTCCCCGTGGAGAGGAGGAATGTGCATGTCTCCGAGATCCATTGCTCAATCAGTGTTGTCAATAATGGCTAGTGTGCTCGAATAGTTGGGTATGCTGCCATGTGTAGTAGTCTTTCCTGGTCAAGGGTCTCATAGTCAATAGGGGTAAATCCATCTACCGTTAGGGTGGCTAAGCACTACTCCCTAGTCCGTAGGTTGTCTATCCTTTACATCCATGAAAGTCACCTATCTGATTTTATTCTAACTTTAATCTTTTTCTTCCTAACCCCTATTTTGTGGATTTACCCCTGTCTAGGGCATAATCACCCCTTTTCCCTTTTGGTAAATTTTCCCCTATAGAGTGTGGATTCACCTATCCTTGATTTTTCACATCCCCCCCTATGTATTTTGGGTTCACCCATGTCTCATCCCTTAGCGAGTTCGCCCATGTGGTAGCAAAATCACTCCTTTTCCCTCCTAGGGAACAAATTTTCCATTTTCCCTAAGGGGCGATTTCGAAATCGCCCCTCTTACCCTTGGGTGATTCTACATCTTCCCATCCCTCTAAGTGGTAATTGCATCATTTCCCTTCCCATCTTAGGTCCACCCATTTCCTTTAAGGGCAATTTTGCAATCACCCCTAAGGATGCAGGTTCACCCAATCCACTTTGGGGCAATTTTAGAATCACCCCTATACTCGTGCACTCACCCATTGCAATGCATTCTCACCCCTCCTAGCCCACACATTTTCCCATGTTCTATAGGGGTGATTACAATTTTCCAGATGGGAAAATCCACCTCTTTAGAGGTGATTTTGTTGAGCCCTAATCTACCCCTCCTGTACAATAAAGCAATAAACATGTGCCAAATCAAATGGAATGTTATGATTTTCAAGGCATACCTATTGGGGCATACTTCCCTCCAGTTAGTACTCCGCATGATGTCCCTCCAATGCATGATTCCTCCCTCATTAACCATGTCACTCTCAATAGCTTTCCACTCTCTCGTTGACACGTGTGTACAAAAGTCTAAAGGTAAAAAGTAATTTTCCAATTTACTATTTATATTTACCTTTTGATCCTGCTTAGCCTTGACCATTTTACCCCCTTTTTAACCTCCTTTCTTCATTTGGCCACCATTTTCACCCCATACATCTATTTTTCTCTATTCAAAAGCCACTTTTCATGGTTTTTCGCCGTCCTCGTCATGGCACCCTCCTTTCCTTTCTATCGAGATACCACCTGGGGTCCCTTTTTCCCTATTCACCCTCTTGAGGGGGCATCATTCTCCATATTTTCTTCATTTTCCTCTCCACCATTTTCCATGCCATATTAGGGCATCATGTAGTCTTTTTCTTCCATTGAGTTTCCTACACTTTATTTTTCTTTAAAAAATCATTATTTTAATGACATTTTGAGGAGGGGAAAATATAAACATCTAAATTTGGCCCCTCCCATATGGTCAAATTTACCCTTTTATTATTCTATCCCATTCACATATATCCCATTCGCATATCCACATTAATTAAATAATTCATTATTTGGTTAATATTTATCCTATTCTTAATATTCCCTAAAGTATTTAATTATTTAATTGAACACTTTACCCCTTTCCTCTCCAAATTAAATAAATATACCAATTTATTTAATTTGGTCATTTGGCCCAAAAAAATTAAATCAATTTTTCATTCAACTTTCTCTCTCTACATCTCACCATCCTCCATTATTCATACTTAATCTAGGTTAATTTAATCAACCTATGATTAGGATGTGCACACCACTAATTTTGGCTAGTGTCACATCCTCCATAAAATCCCACTTGCCTCTAATCCCATCATTAGCCTACCTAATCATTTGCAACCTCTAAGCATGATTAATTAATCCTAACCTAAGCCTCTTACCATTAATGGCATGGGTACCCAAGTCAACCTTCTTAAATGATTTCTCCTTTTTCAGAAGCTATCCCTATACCCCAAGGAATTTTTAATTCCTTTTTATCTTCCCAACATGCCCATGTGGAATTTTTAATTCCACTTATCCCCCAAAGACATCCTATGTGGAACTTTTAATTCCACTATATGCTTCCCACTACTTGGTAGGAGTTAAAGGGTAATTTTTAATTCACTTCCCACATCCCCATGTCCTTACAAGGGGAATTTTAAATTCCCCTTGTTCTTCCCAATGTCCTTTTCCAAAAATATAGAAGGATTTGACTTGTCACATCATTTCATCATTTGAGGAAGGATGAGACAAGTCAAGCCTTTTCCTCTCCCCACAGTACTTGCAAGTACCTCCACATGTCTTCACCACATGAGTTGGGATGCCTCCATTGATCTCGTAAACCTAAATTCAATCCCAACCCTTCATTTTTATCCTTTCAAAATGGGCTAAATACTTAGCCAATTTTCAATCTCACAACACTTCTCACAAAAAAAATTACACTCACACTCTTGCATTGAAGCTCTCATATACCTCCATTGTTGCAACCATTATAATATTCATATTGTATCCAAATCAACAACTAGTTCATGTATTGCACTCATCATATCCATATATTCATTTTAGTATAGATTGCATGCTATCACATTGTCAAGAAGGAGCACACAAATATTTTATCTAAGCGCCAACCAAAGGAGAAATTCAAGAAAGGTAAAGGTATTGTCTTTTATTATTTATTTTGATTAAATTAAACTAGGCTAATCATTGAGGTGTTACCTATGTTTTTCCTTTTGCATTTCATTTTTGTATTTGCATTTTAGATAGGAATTTCACCTACACATATACAAATGAAACATTTATTCCACAATAACTTGTCTTTCATAAGGAATAAGAACAACTAAAAATTAAACATGGTTGATTTACAATACTCATAGTAATCAATACCAGAGAAGTAACATATTAAATAGAATAATGTACCTTTTAATTTGATACAATTTAGGTTCTATATTCATTCTTTTTCTATTCAATATGTCCATTCCTTGATTCATTTAAATTCACCATCATATTATTTAAAAGAGCATTAGAACACTACAAATAAAAGATAGATACTCTATTCCATAAATAATGACAATCAACATGTTATCATGGAAATGATAACATATCAATTATCTTAAGATCTATCATTTAACCCGATATTTATTACACCACAATAGACCCACAATACAATGAAGCAACCCTCAAATACATATTAAAGAAATAGAGTATAGTCGATACTTCGACTCTGATTTTAAACACTAGAAAAATTGACAGTGATCATGTGTATATTTATATATACATACATACATACATACATACATGCATACATCTATATATAGCATTCAAATGATTCAAATATCTATGGCCTAAGATGGCCACACGGTGGTAACATAGAATAACGCCAACATTACTATCATGCATCGAATGTTAGCAACATTCGGTTGAGGGTTTCCATTGAATGATAGCATTATTCTTAATCACCTTCCTCTTATAGAGTATGGTGAATTTTATAAGTTAAAAGGGAATTATGTGAACATTACTCAGGCCATGTGTTTAGCAAGACCTTATGAGTCACCACCTTTCATCATACCGAAGTGGTGAGTGCGACATGCATAATACTAGATGAACGATGCATGTCATTCATTGATAGATAAGATATCAAAATTGATATAAATCACTCAGCTAGATGCTCTCAGAGTGCTAGTAAGAAATATAAGCCAAACACCAAATAGTGTCACTCTAAGAATAAAATAACAAGGAAAAATAAAACACAATAAGATGGGTCGAGCTGAATGGCCACGACTATAAGAAAATTTATACATGCAGATGAAAATCTTGTCACGGGGGTATAGCTTGATTCCTTTGCATGTTGAGTATATCAAATAACAAATCCTCCATAGTGTCTTGGCCCTAATCGAGCCAACATAGATCGACATGGGTCGATAATTAGAGGTAAATACATGATTTTAAATCCATGAAAATGCATGATACAATATAAGAATTAAATGATATTTCCAATATAGCACACAAGAATGAAAACTCATTTGAATCAAAGAGAAAACATTTGAAGATAGGTTTGAATTACCTCAACCTATGCATTTTATGGTTATTTTTCCTTCAATGGAATTAGCAAAATCTTCTCAAACCATCATTATCCTCCTTTTCTATCAAGATTTTTCCTTGATCCCCTCCTACTTTTGCTAGATTGTCTCTTCAATTCACCCTTTTGACCACAAATATCTCCTTGATATATTTGGAGATAGTGGTTTTAATTTTTTTGTCTCCATTTTCCTTTTGCTTGGCCATCGACTTCCCTTCTATTTTTTGAGCATTGATTATTACTTCCTAACATAGATGGGTCGATCCTTATACCATTGATTATTAGGGGTTATGAATTTAGGCATGAATTCCTTATTAAGTCCATGGTATATATATATATATGGTTTTCACCCACACACACACACCCATGTACGTAAATTTATATATTTACATATTTATTTCTATGTAGGGATTTACAAGCATTCCTTATTCAAAAACCTATTCTCAAAATTTTCAGAAAGAACAAATAGTACATTCATTTTCCATATGATAATTATATATGATAGAATGTATTTCCAATATCATTTAACATCAAAATTTGAGATAGATAGGGTAAGACAAGGATGCACTAAGTTTGTTTCTTTCACAAGATTACTTATTAACCAAATTATGATTCCACAAAATATAAAATGATATTTATGAATTGCAAACAAATGAAGATGTCATGGTGTATTGCAGTGTGTGTGAGATTCCAAATTCTATTCTTTCCTACCGTTGTCATTCGGCTAAGTGTTCCTACCTCAATCAAGTTCTCATCCTTCAACTTGCTCTTGCATAGAAATTATTACAATTTCCCACTTATCAATAACCTTTAACTAATAATCTTATGGAATAATTAACTTAAATCATGAAATTGCAATATATTCATTTTTAAATATATCATTACATTTATCAAATCTTTAAATGCTAAATAATAGATATAATTTTTTAAATATTTCAATTAACTCAAGATTATTAAATGCTAGCAATGAAATTTAGATATGACATCCTTCCCCACTAGAAAGAGACATCATCCCAATGTCTCATCAACCAAAATTGATTCACATATGTTCATCAAATCATATTGTTTTCAAGCCAAAACATCATAACATATTAATATAAAATTTTAAGCAATAGTATATAGTAAACCATCAATAGTCTTTATAAGAAAGAAAATGAGGAAAGGAGCATTCTATTTGCTCTGCATCCTCCCATGTAGTATTGTCCTCAAAATACTAATCCCATTGGAACTTATATTGAGCAATGCATCTATTTCACAACTTGACACTACATCTATCCAAAATTCTAATGGGATCCAGTAGCACCACTCTTGGATCCTCCACCTGTAAAGAATTCCAATCAAGTACATGAGATGCATTTAGCTTGTACAGTTTAAGCAAAGAAACGTGAAACACATTATGGAGTTGAGCTAGAGCAGGTGGTAGAGCAAGTCTGTATGTAGCCGAGTTGATTACTTCCAACACATCAAATGGGCCCACATATCTTAGAGCCAACTTGGATGATTTCCCAAAGGTAATAAATCTCTTATATGCTTTGACTCTTAAAAAGACCTTGTCCCTAATTGAAAATTTTCTAAAGGTTCTTTTCCTATAGACATATCTCTTTTATCTAGTTGTTGCCTCCTTCAGTTTTCTCTTGATGAGTCTCATCTACTCTTTTATTTCTTTTAGCATTTCAGGACCTACTATGATCCTGTCTTCCAATCTATCCCAAATCATGGGAGTATGACACTTTCGCCCATACATAGCCTCAAAAGGTGCCATAACTAAGGATGCATGATGGAACTTGTTATAAGAAATTATACTAGTGGTAGATACTCTTTCCATTTATACTATTGATCCATGCAGTACATCCGAAGGAGATCTACTACCTGATTCACTCTCTCAGATTTCTCATTGGTCTAAGGATGGTAGGCTAAATTGAAGTTTAGCTTAGTACCTAATGTTGCATTCAAGTTTGTCTAGAACATTGATGTCATCTGTATATCTCTATCAAATATAATTGTCTTTGGCAGTCCATGTAAATAGAAGATCTCTTGGAAAAAAATATTTTCCAATATCAATGATCCATCCTTAAGGTTTCTTGGGGTAAAATATGCCACCTTATTCAACTTATCAACTACTACTAGAATGAAATCATGTTTTTTCTTGCTTAGAGGTAACCCCTACACAAAGTCCATGTTGATCTCTAGTAATTTGTACTCAAGTATATCATGAGGGTAAAGAAGACTTGCTGGATTCACGTACTCAGCCTTGAATCACTGACACTCCAAGCATTTGGCTACGTATTCCACTACCATCCTTCTTGAGTTTCAACTAATAATATAAGGTTTTCAATTCTGCAATCATCTTTGTAACTCCAGGGTGTCTTGAATATGGTGCATTATGGATTTCTTCTAGAACCAACTTCCTAAGCTCTTTAGAATCTAGAATATACAATTTCCTTTGGTATCTCAAGATACCGTTTGATTCAAAATTATACCCATTGAATCGATGGTCTGATGGATTTTATTCTAGATCCTTTTTTACTCTTTCATAATGCTCATCATCATGCAAGTGTTGCATCACTTGTTGCCTCAAATTAGATCTTGTAAAGGTCATGGCTATAAAATGTCTTCTAATCAGATCATCTTCCACTTGATTTTCCTTTCCTTAATATATTCAATTCTAAATTCGTACTCACTAAGGAATTCTAGCTATATCCTCTACATTGCATTGAGGTTTGGTTGAGTGAAGATGTATCTCAATCCCAAATGATTTGTTTTTAGCTCAAACAAATTTCCCAAAAAATAATGCCTCCAAATCTTTAAGGTATACAATATATATGTTAATTCTAGATCATGTGACACATAATTTACTTCATGTTGTTTCAGCTTCCTAGATTCATATGCCACTACTTGACCTTCTTGTATTAACACTAATCCTACCCTGTCTCCTCAAGCATCTGTTATCACTAACAATTAACCATTGGGTTCTGGAATAATTAGCACTAGTCCTGCTATGAGTTTCTCCTTTAAGAGTTGGAAAGCTTTCTCACACTTCTCAGTCCATGCAAACCTATTTCCTTTCTTTTGGAGAGATGTTATCAAGGTTGAAATTTTAGAAAAACCTTCCACAATTTCTTTGGAATATCTGACAAGGCCCATAAAGCTTCTCACCTCTATCACACTCAAGGTTTCAGTCATTCTGCAATTTCTTTTATCTACTCAGGGTTGATAGAGACTCCCTCAGCTAAGATAATATGACCTAGGTAATGCACCTTATCCTAAGAAAATAAGCACTTGTATAGCTTTCCAAAAAAAAATCCCTCAGACGTTGTAAGACTATCCTCAAGTGTCGATTGTGCTCCTCAATAGACTTGGAATAAACCAAAATTTCATCAATAAATATTAGGAAAAAAACATCCAAATAGTCTTGGAACACACTATTCATAAGATTCATGAAGGTTGTGTGTGCATTGGTCAATTCAAATGGTACAATAATGAAATTATAATTTCCATTCCAAGTTTTGAAAGTTGTTTTTGGAATATCTTCTTCCTTTATCCTCAACTGATGGTAGCTAGATCTAAGATCTATTTTTTAGATCTACTTAAGCTCCAAGGGTCTCTATATCCTCTGTATCTCAATTGGGCACCCATAGTCATGCATACAACTCACCATATTATCCTCATAATTTACAATAGCTTTGTCCACAATTAATGAGTCGATTCCCAAGATTACATCATAAGACCCTAATGGTGCCATGTAAAGGTCAATTTAGGTCAAGATGTTGGGAAGTTCTAACTCGTTGCAAAAGAAACATGAATCTACTTCTTCTATGCTTGATTTCAATATTGAATAGACCATGAATTTTCTAGATATTTAGGTCGAATGGGTAGCTAAAAAATTATTCTTGGATCTATGGAACACTTAGTAGCTCCAATATCTATCAAAATAGAAATGGTTTGGCCATAGAGCTTACTCATCAACCATATTGGATAAGCCTAGTACTCTTCTTTCCTATTATCCACCACCACATGGATCTTCTATTGTGGGGTCTGCTGCTAGTTTCCTTCCTTCTGTGACTTTGAATTTTGAGGAAAATTAGATGTATAATGGTCTCCCCTACAAGTTTAACAACCATCACATGGTTCTTTTTGACCTCCAGACCTATCCTCTTTTGAGTACCCCTGGTTACTATTATAGCTATAGTTTCTCTTGTTAGCCCTTTTTTTTTTTTTCCTTGGTTGCCTTCTTCCTTTTTCAGAGGTTCATATTTTGTGTGATCATCATGGAAAGAATAGGCCCTTGTGGCAAAAGAATAAATTAGAGTTAGGAAACTTGATTAAAAATTTGAATGTTATCTATATATTATTTCAAAAATATGTAAGAATAGAATCTGTAGAAAATTGAATGTAGTTTCTAAACTACTACATTTATTTTTTTAAAAAACTATTTGGTAAAATTTGAAATTTCAATGTACTTAAATTTCAGGGAAAAATAAGAAGTAGGTGTCGTATGACCCCTAACCACAATAAAATGATAATTTTTTATAAGATTTTAGATATAGATGACCCATGTCCCGATGTGATGCATATTTTTTTTTGTTATTTTTCAAAGTAAATTAATTATGAATTTTTGATTACAACTTTTAAAAAATATAAAAACTCATATGTCTAACCACCTTAACTTGGTCAAAACTTCATGAATTCTTTTTAAATTTTTTTTATAGTATGTGAAGCATAGAATGTGACACATGTTTTGGATTCAAAATGTGATACTATTTGAAAGCTATATATGTTTTTCAATCAACCTATCAATCAGGAATTTAGTCATAATTCAAATAGAAAATGAATAATAATTATTTATAAAATTCAAAGTAAAACATTTAATTTATATTGGTGGAAATATGAAAATCTCCTTTAAAAACCCTTTTTGTTTCATCAATTTTGGGTAAAACAAAAGTCATCATCCACATACCCTACATATACCCATCATATTGCCACTTTTTGGCCCATCATGATCCTGCACATACCCTTCACCTTCCCTTTTCAAATTTCTATTATGATGGGACTTATTTCCCTTCTTCCCATCACCCTTCTAAAACCTTTTATCTCTGAACTAAGGCTTGGAGTCTAAACCTTTGTGAATATTGGACAACTATTGCATCTTTTGTTCTTGGTCAATGGCCTTCTCAAAAGCTTTTGCCATTGTAAGAGGATTGTGAAGATCCACTTCAGCTCCAATTTGGGGTCTTAATCTCAATATAAGATTTCAAATCTGGAAATGCTCATCAGATTGATACTACAACACATACTTGAGCAAGTTGGTAAACTTCTCCCAATATTGAACTACTGTCAGGCCACCATGGGTCAGATTCCAAAATTTAGTCATCATCTTGTCAAAGAAAAGTTGTGGTAGCCATCTCTTCCTAAAAGATTGGAGGAAAAACTCCCAAGTGACATCCTCTTGAAAAAGTCTCCCTTCTTCCTTCTGATTGTCCCACCAAGTAGTTGCTTCTCCAGATAATTGATATGCAACCTAAACAACTTAGGTTTGGTCTGACAGGTTGCAAAGCCCAAAGTATTTTTCCATCTCTATAATCTAGGCCTCAACACCATCCTTGATGGCCTTTCCATTGAATTTTTGTGGTGCTACCTTCTTAAGATCCTTACCTAGTTCTTAATTCAATCCCGATTAAGATCCCCTTGGGCCCTTTTGCCTTGGTCGGGTACCTTGTTCGTAAGATTTTGATCTTCTCATACCACGCGAACCTCTTGTTCCAAATGGTCCATTCGGGTTTCTTGTTGGTTCAAGAGTTCCAAGATTTAGTCTATCCTCTTTCTTGGTCCTTTGTCCTATCCACTACTACCCACTTCTTGTTTGGTCGTCACCATAATGACTCATAATTGACCTACTCCATAGTCGCGTGTAGCATATCTTAACACAAGGTTTTATATTTAAACTATTGCATATATACAATACATTACACACAACATGTACTATAGTATATATATATCTATTCATTCACATTCACATCAAGACAAGCCTTCAAGTTCCATGCTCTTGAACAAAATAAGGAACTTTCTTTATTTATCTTAAATTTTGGATTTACACTGATCCTTATTTACAAAATATTTTCCACTCTAAGTAGTTCCCTCAATATTAGAAAGAGTACATTCATCTAGATCCTCATTTGAATCTACATCTTCCCTCTTGGGTGATGCAGGACGTGCATACAGGAACTCCTTACCCTCCTTAGTCAATAGAGGTGTGTTAGGTCCACATCCTATTAGCCAATCTCTAAATGCAGAGGGTTTCTTAGCCTTAGAATTTTATTTCGACTCCCCAATATTTTTTCCTCTCTCCAACTTGAGATGTGTTAGGGTGTGTGCTAGAGTTTCATCATCAAGAATCTCATATTGGTTCTCGAGTTTGAGATTTTCTTCTATAACGATTGACTTCTTGAAATCCCTAATGGTTTTTCTCTTCTTTCTTCTCGACTTGGACCTTCCCATTTCCTACAACCAATTCGTATTGGTTATTTTCTAGGTAACTGAAATCTAGTTATGGGTCTACTATTCCCTAGTTTAACCATAGTGGGCTCATAGGCCTAGAGTTGAACCTTGAGGTCTAGTACCAAATGTAGCATGCCCAACTAGATTTTCCTCAATAAGTTAAGAATTGACATTATGAATATAAATCTATGACATAAATCCGATAACTATTTCCATTTAGGAATTTGACGTCCATAAATAAACAAAATAAAACTAAATATATATTCATTTCCAAATTTCAATAGTCAATTTACAAATTTGACTTAGCACTCAATTCCTCAAAGACAATACATCAATTACATATATTACAATAATCTCATCAATTACATCAATGATACATTTATATAAATAGAATTATGATATTATTCCTTTTTATATCTCACCTCCACTAGTGTATGAGAACATGGTTGAGGCACTTTTCCACTCAACCACGAAGGAATGCTTCCCTAAAATTCTTCAGTCAATCGAAGAATACCCAAACCTGTACAAAACAGTTAGCAAGAGATACAGTTTGCAAGGTGGATCTTTGCATGCATAACTACATGCATTTATATCTACATCTATAACATGCAAGTTCCATGTTAGGTAAATAAGAAAATACAATAGAGAGAGGATAAATATTAACAATCTATTTCATAAATAAAAATGACTGCAAAGCTTGGCCAAGCTCATGCTGCATAAAATGCAACTCATGATAGATTTGGAAAAATAAAATCTACACTCTCTAGCACCCATTCCTAAAATAAAAGCTCATCATATCAAAGGAGTATCCCTCCCTTTTAAACCATCAATTAGCATCATATTATAGTATGCTATAGTGTACCAATAAATTATTATATCATTCCCTTTCAATATTATCAACAAATATTCTATTTAAATTTGGTATAGCCATTCATCTATTCATCATACATCTATCTTCTATTAAGACTCATATTGCAATTCAACACTATTCCATTTCTATAGTTCTTTCCTTTGCAAATGAAGTTTAACAATCTTAATCAATGATTAATTCAAGATGAATTAGAAGGTATATTACATGTATGTGCACGTGCATAAATGGAACATTTATGCATGCACACATATATTCCTGGAAATGAAAATAATGAAAATATGCATATAAGTTTTCAATATTAAAAGAAATTTTTCCTTACATACAAGTTTCCCATATTCAGAAAAGAAAGCATCACTTCATTCAGATGCTTCATTTAATTTATCTATAACATTTAGTCTCAATTAAGATATAAATGGAAAATTTATTCCAGAGTCACTTGTCTTTCATATAAGGACTAAGAAAAGCTCAAAATGAAAGAAAATTCTGACAAAAATGTCAAATTCATTCCATTGGGTATCTGAGGTCATGCTTTCAACATCTCAATTGTATGTTAGGATAGTTCATGGTTGATTTACAATATCCATAATAATCAATACTAGAGAAGTAACATATTAAATAGAATAATGTACCCTTTAATATGATACAATTTAGGTTCTATATTCATTCCTTTTCTAGTCAATATGTCCATTCATTGACCAGTCTAGATTCACCATCATAATATTTAAAAGAACATCAGAACACTATAAATAAAAGATAGATACTTTGTTCCATCAATAATGACAATCCACATCAGGGTGTTAATAAGAATTTTATCATGGAAATGATAACATGATATTAGTTATCTTAAGATCTTTCATTTAACCCAATATCTATTGTCCCACCATAGACCCACAATACAATGAAGAATCCTTTAAATACATGTTAAAGAAATAGAGTATAGTCAATAATTCAACTTTGATTTTAAACACTAGAAAAATTGACAGTGATCATATATATATATAATAATATATATACATATATATACACATATTTGTATATATATACATGCATATAGAATTCAAATGATTCAAATATCTATGGCCTGAGATGGCCAAGCATTGGTAACAAAAAATAGCATCGAAATTACTATCATGCATTGAACGTTAGCAACGTTCAGTTGAGGGTTTCCATCAAACGATAGCATCATTCTTAATCACCTTCCTCTTACATAGTATGGTTAAGTTTATAAGTTAAAAGTGAATTATGTGAACATTGCTCATCCCATGCATTTAGCAGGGTATGAGTCACCACCTTTTATCACACAGAAGTGGTGGGTGCAACATGCATAATACCATATGGATGGTGCATGTCATTCATTGATAGATAAGATATCAAAAGTGATATAAATCGCTCAACTACATTCTCTCAAAGTTTTGGTAAACAATGTAATCCGAACACCAAACAGTGTTTCTCCAACAATAAATTAACAAGGCAAAATGAACCACAATTATATTGATCAGGCTGAATGGCCATGACTATAAGGAAATGCATAACATATAGGTAAAAATCCCATCACAGGGGTAGAACCTAATTCCTTTACATGCTAGGTATATCAAATAACAAAGTCTTCTTGGTGGCTCAACCCCAAAGGGAGCTAACACAGATAGACATGGGTGGATAATTAGAGGCAAATACATGATTTCAAAGCCACAAAATGTATGATACAGTATAAGAAATACATGATATTTCCAACATAGCACATAAGATAGGTTCAAATTACGTCAGCCTATCCATTTTATGGTGATTTTTCCTTTAATGTAATTAGCAACAACTTCTCAAACTGTTGTTCTCCTCCTTATCTATTGAGCTTTTTCCTTGACCCCCTCTTGATTTTGCTAGATTGTCTCTTCAATTCCCTCTTCTGACCATGAATATGTCCTTGCTATATTTAGAGATAACAGTCTTTAATTTTTTGTCTCCATTTTCTTTATACTTGGTCACCCACTTCCCCTCTATTTTTTGAGCATTGACTATTACTTCCTAAAATAGAGAGGTCGGTCCTTATCCCATTCATTTTTTGGGGATACAAATTTAGGCATGAATTCATTATATATATATATATATACGTATATTTATATATGTACATATCTTTATTTCTATGCAAGGATTTATAAGCATTCCTATTATTTATTTTCTATTTCCTTATTCAAAAACCTATTCTCAAATTTTTCAAAAAGAACAATAGTACATTCATTTTCCATATGATAATTATATATGATATAATGCATTTTCAATATCATTTAACATCGAACTTTGAGATAGATAGGGTAAGACAAGGATGCACTAAGTTTGTTTCTTTCAGAAGATTACTTATTCACCAAATTATGATTTCACATAATATAAAATGATATTTATCAATTGAAAACAAATGCATATGTCATTGTCTACTGTGGTGTGTGTGAGATTCTAGATTCCATTATTTCTTATCATTGTGATCCAGCTAAGAATTCCTACCTCAATCAAGTTCTTGTCCTTCAACCTACTCCTGCACACACATTCTTACACTTTCCCACTTATCAGTAACCTATAACCAATAATCTTATGGAATAATCATTGAAATCATAAAATTGAAATATATTCATTTTCAAGTATATCATTGCATTTATCAAATATTTAAATGCTAAATTACACATTCCATTTTTCAAATATTGCAATTATCTCAACATTATTAAATGCAAGCAATGAAATTGAGATATGCAAAATGTGGATGGTAATAATGAAGAACACAAAAAAAGGAGATGGAAAATAAAGTCTTTGAATAGAACAAAGGAGCACCCTCCCTAGCCTCTATTAAACAAATGGCGAACACAATTGAAATTAAAATGCAATCCACCTCTATCCAAAAAGGTTACCACTGATGGACTAGTATCAGGATAGTCTAATGAAGGGGAATGAAAGAAGGAAACTAGTAGTATTAAGGATCATTTTAACAAATGCATCACTGATATATTGATGGATATGGGTGTTTTGAATGTTAGTTCTAGTGATGAGAATAGGTATGGAAAGATAATGGATTGATTTTGGAAAAGGATGGTCCAAACATAAGGATTACTTGCTAAAAGAATCAACATATGATCTTCGAGGACTATGTCGCATATGAATAATTTTTTTTCTTTTAGATATGGGTTTGGATAAATTTTATGAAGACAGTGACGTGATATTTCATGGATAGTGTATGACCAAAGGATAGACAAGTCAATTTTTTTTCCAAAGAATGATTTATGTTTGTGCCCCATTTCTTATCAAGATCAAGGTAGGTGGGAAAATGGATGGAAACAATATGGATTAGATAGATAGATAGAAATGTCATGAGAAAGGCATAGGAGATTAGACAACTTTCCCCCAAGTGTATAGATAATTGCTCTTACACATGATGCCCGTTTGCCAGGTTTTCATCATGGCACTTATCCAAAGCACCATAAAAATGGTTTTCACTATTGGATGAAATTTTTCTCTTTACTTTTTTTTTTTGATGATGTCACACAAGACACTAGTTTGGTAGGTTTTTATCAAGGTGACAATTTTTTTGATTTTTTATATCGGCATGATGTTTTGGATGATCATTGGTTGTTCTGAATCCTTTGATGGTGTTGATGTAGATACTGGTGTCATGATATGCCAATAGTGACCTTTACAGAGTAGTTTTCTTGTGAGGATCATAACACTTGCATACAACTAATCGATGCCATTGTGATCCTTGTTGATACTAGAGTTGGCTTTATCATAATACACACATCGTGATAGAGTACCATGGGAGTCCTTATGGTAAAGAGTTGTTGCCAAGATGTGATGGATTTGTGAAGTAGGATTTTTAGACTTTAGGCGAGATATAGGATTATGATGGATGATGGTAGGTGTGGATGAACTATTTGGTATTTTGGATGTAGCATTTTTTTATTTTCCAAAATTGGGATGACAGATGACAGAGTTTGGAATTTTGATTGGGATAGTGTTCGGAACCAACACTTTTATATTCCTTGCTTGATGACCATTTTGATGGAGGTGGAAATTTATTATATGTGGGATTCCTCTTTTCTTATGGCTCCACATTTTGATTCACTTTTACTTTTGAAATATTTTCTTCACTTGATCCATTTTTCTTTGGGATCCATTTTAACTTCATTTTTCCACTTGGATTTTTGTTTGATTCAATGGCCTTTGACATTTGATTTTGAACTTTGGATTTGTAATAATTTTCTTTTTGTTGGTTCCAAATAGAAGGTTTATTCATGTTGGAATGACAATTTATTGTGTGGATGGAAGGTGTTGGTAGGAACCTTATGGTAAGAACTACTCATGGCCCCCATTTTGATGTTTGTATCTAATAAATTTTCCCCCAATATCAAGGAGGTACAACTAACAACATTTGATTCTTTGATTAAAGAATAGCCAAGACCTTGATGTATAGAATTTTCTTGAAACTATATTGGTTCTACAATGCCTTGCTCAAGTCGACCTAGTCCTCTTCATTGATATTGCATGTTTTGAAATATTCTCTTTATGATGGGGTATTTGTCATTTTGGAAGCAAGATGCTAACCCATCATTGTGTATGTGGAAATTGTTGCTTGGAATCTTCTCATATGCAAGAAAGCCTACTTTGACAAAGGTGGATGATCCTATTTGATAGGATATTTTGGTGTTATCATTCATCATGATTGTTTCTTCTTGATCATTTGGGATGTCAATTTTATCCATGGTAGATTTTGTATCTTATTCTTTGACTTGATCAATATGTTCTTCTTGATCCAGAGTAGCCTTTTTGAGTTCTTCTATGACTTGATCCATGTCATTTATTTGATTATCTATGTGGCCAAAGGAGGAAAGTGTATCATCTTGGGAAATTGAGGTGTTCGGAGTTTGTATAGGATCAAATTCAAATTCTTGATCATGGATGGTATAAAGGTCGATGAGAGGATCATTTTGGATTTCTTGTTCAATGGTATGATCTTGGTCAAAAATAGGCTTTTCTTGGATGACATGATTGGGAATGGGATCTTGATCAAGGATAGGTGCATTTTGGATGCCATGATTATCTTGAAGGACTTCTTGGATGGACTTAAGGATGGGGTCATGGGATGGACTACTTCAATCTTGGTAGGAAGGTGAAGCTATGATGTCATGCTTTGGACTTTTCTTTTGACATGTATCCCAAGGTGTAGACAATGTGATGTGATTTTGGAGACCATGACAAAATGTATTTTCATGACTAAATGTAGCTTGGGATGGAGTGAATAGGAATGGATTAGTGGATGATGAACTAGGATAGGATGTGGATACTTGGAATGGACTAGTGGAAAGTTGGTTTCCCTTGTCAAGGTTAGAATAAGGGTGATAAGTGGATTTTTTTTAGGATTAACGGTATGAATTGTGTCAAGTGATTCTTGATAGTGAGGTTATATGGATGAATGAATAAGGCTTATGGATTGTTGGTAAGAAGGGTATGTGAGTGGTTGGTATTGACAATTGAGGGTTGATTGGTATTCAGCTTGACTACGAAGAAGATCAAGGTAAAGTGAAGAAATGGTCATGAATTTGGATTACGATGGATAAGATAAACTTAGTGAGGACCAGGTAAAACTTGTGACCTTTGGATGACAATGCAAAATGGATATGAGACTATGCTATGTTTTTTTGTATTTTTTTTTTTGGATTTTAAGGATATGAGGATGATAATGACCAAAGGATGTGTTTTTTTCTTTTTTTTTGTGATTTTTGGGATATATAGGGATGTAAAATGACAATCCAAGGATGATAATGACCTTATGACCAAAGGGATATGAGACTAAGCTACGCTTTTTTGGATTTTTTGGATTTTAGGATACGAAAATGAAAGGATGAAAATACCTAAAAGATAGGGGATAATGAATTCTAAAGGACACTAAAAGATTGAGTGATGGTCAAAGTGAGTGATAAGATGACTAAATGATTCTAATGAAAGATTAAGATGATAATGAGATTAATCTATAATTTTGTATTTTTTTCTTGTATTTGGAGGTATGGAAATGCAAGGATAATGAAGGATTTATATGATACTAAGGTAAAGTGAGCTATATTTTTGTATTTTTTTGAATAAGGATGAAAAGTGAAATCTAAGGAATGTGAGTCTAAATGATGGTGATCTAATGCAAAGGAACCCTAAAATTTTAAACAAAAGGTGGCACTTAGGCTAATGTAAATCCAAGGCAACAAATTCCAAATGTCATTGACCATAAGAGGACAACCAAGACCAAGAGACAAGAACAAGACTCAAATTGACAAAGTGACAATGGTCAATGACAAGTAGAATAAGTAATTAAGAATTTTTAAAATCCCAAAGGTCTCCCTATGTTCAAAATATGAAGGTTTAAATGCAACCTAAAAATTAAGGTCTAATTTGTGTAATGCAAAGGATTGAGTAATGCAACCTATAATGCAATGTATTTCTAATGGGAATGCCTAAAATGAATTGGTAAATCTTGCAAGTCTCTGGTTTGGAAGTCAATATCACTATTATGATGAATTGGTTTAGTTTTGGACAAGGATTTTGTGAAATTGTGGTAATTAGGTAGTTGTGGCTTTGTATCTGGCAGTTGTTTTGACAATTTTGATGTTTTTGAAATGGTTTTGATCTAATTTTTTGATTGTTTTTTATGAGATATGACTGGAAAACACTAGATAGTATCAAGCAATTTGTTTAGGACTAGTTTGATGTAAAATGGTAGCAAGAAAAAATGCACAATCCTAATAGGTAAAGGGTTTGTATACTTGGTATAGGCCCATTGAAATACCCTGGATTGGTGTTGAATGCCTCTCCTTCTCAAGAGCAGATAGCTTAGAAGTTTGGTGGCATTAGGTCCCCTCCATGGAACTCACTTCTACAAGCACACCAAATTTGGATTCCCGGGTAGTCACTTCCTAGGAACTGCTATCTCTACTCAAGGGAGTTAGTAGTGAGTGTCTTTAGGCATGATACTATACCCTGCACCATACTAAGCAATGACTGAAAATGGCTAGGCTTCTAAAAATAAAGGTGTCTAGTAAGGGAATCTAGTTCACGAGATACGATGATAAACTCCCTTGAGAGGTCTCCCAACCCTTAGAAAAAGGTTTTCTCGTATCATAAAGATACTTGAGGAGAACTATCACGTACCATCCTATTGATTGCGAACTTTCCTCATAGTCACAAATTTATATAGTGGTTCAGAAGGACTCGGCTTTAGCCCATTACTGCTTGGGTCATTCCCTTAGGGTGAGTACTTTTTCCCACTAAGGCAGACCCTCTAATGGGTAAATAAAAAAATGGATGGGTCTAGCTTTCTGATCACCAATTTTGCACAAGGTGAGAGCATAATACCTACCACCCTCAAACACTAAGACATGGTGTTCTTTACCCTCTAATTAAATCTATGTGAGAAATAAAATTGTTCATTTTAAGCACCAAATGAAATGTTTTCTAATTTAAAACAAGAAAAGTGGTTTCAAAATGTAATTCTTAGACATTCAAACCTGCAAAACCACTTGTTAGTAGTTTCAAAAGAAAGATCTTGGGCCAACAAAAAGGCTACACAAACTCCAAGTTAGCACCAAAAAAGAGGTCTAAGCACAAAACCAAAACTAGAATCTAACAACTAAACTAAAAATGAAAGTAAAGATTTTAACTAAACTAAAACTCAAGTAAAACTAAAAAACTAAATCACTCAATTTTTTTGTTCCTCGAAGAAGTAATTTTGGGAGTCTCAACCTAAAGCCACACACTGAAAATAGAAAATAAATAAACCAAAGAAAAACTTAAATGAAAATAGAAAACTAAACTAGTGATAACTTTCTCAAAACTAAACAAAACTTTAAAACGTAAAAATCTATGGAAAGATAAGACATAGACCTTCAAAACCTAGAATTTTTTTGCCAAAATCCTACATAACAAAAGTGTTATAAATAAAAGAAAAATTGGGTCTTAACAACTAAATCTTAAAATTCTTTGAGCACTAAAATGGCCATAACTTTCTCAAAACATATCAAAATTTTAAACCGTTCAAAGTTCTAGAAAGCTAAAAGTGAGGCCTACAAAACCAAAATAATCATTTTTTAAGATTTTTTGCATCCATTTTTCTGTGCTGAAAATAAGATGATGGGATTTTGTTCAAATTATTGGTTGTAACCTACAAAACAAAAAAACAAACAAGAAAAAAAATAGATTTCTCTACAAAATTATAAGATTCACGTCAGGTTCACCAAATGTGAGATGGGGTTAAAAATAAAATAGCATAGATAAAGTGACAACCAACACTTCTAAGCTATAAAACCACGTCAAACAAGATAAAATAAACAATAAGGAATTAAAATGAAAGCATTCATGGACAAGCACTCCCCATTATGGTTGCTTCACTTCTCTTGTCTCTCCTTCTTATTCCAATATTGCCCTTAGATTTGCTGTTGAAGTTGTCCAAATGCCTATAAATAGTAAGAAAGAAAGTTGGAGATAATGGCTGTTAAGTTGAAAGTGAGAGAGGAAGGTTGCTTTTATAGACAACCATTTGAATGGACGGTCTAGATTAATCCTCTAGAAGAATTCCAAGATCAACAGTGGAGGATGCATGAGAGGGAGGTTATGAAATGGATGGACCAGTTGAGATTAATTCTCTAGAAGGATTCCAAGATCAATGGTCTAAAATTGATGAACCAAGAATATGCTATCCTTGGAGGAATCATGACAAGTATGATGCCAATGACTATGACGTCTGATGACTATGAAAACAATGAAAGCTATGACATGGGTTAATGATAGGGCATCTTTGATAGGAGGAGGTGCATAAATAATTTATTTTAAATAATTTATTAAAAATGGAGGAAAATGGAGGAAAGGGACAAGTGGAAAATAAATTATTTATTCAAATTATTTTTTTGGAGAAAATGAGAAAGGGGCATTTAATTAAATTAATCAATTTAATTAAATGGGGAGATGGAAAAATTGATGATCGATTTGAATTATTTATTAAAAAGAGAAGAATGACACATAATTAAATAATTTTGATAATTATTTAATTATAGAAGAATAAAAGGTCAAATAATAATAATTATTATCTAACTATGGACAGATGATGAAAGATAAATAATTAAATAAATAATGTTTTATTTAATTATTGAAGAAAGGAGGTATTAGTGACACAATTAAATAATTTAATCGATCACTATAGAAAAGAGATTAGGAAGTGAATTAATTAAATAATTAAAAATTATTTAATTAATAGAGGAATATGATCAATCCTAATTAAATAATTAAAACTATTTAATTATTAGAGGAAAATGATCAAGGAAAAATATTGTTGGCAGTCTTAGGAAATTTTTCGATGTCTACAAATACTAGCTCTAAATACACTTTTCTACTTCTCTCCTTTAGTAGATAATCTCTTATATGCTTCATTTCCTTTCACATGCTTCTTCTCCCATTCTTCCTCTCTTTTTTTTCACATGCTTATTCTCCCATTCTTCCTCTCTTTTTTTTCACATGCTTCTTCTCCCCATTTGACATTAATGGAAAAGGAAAAATAATATTTTACATTGATTTCTCCTTTGACATAAAATATATAATACACACAATGACAACTCCTGATACTACCTGCTTCCCCTAAGAGGTAGCCACCAAAACATTAGTCCAAAAGAAGGATAGATCCATAGATCCATCAGACTGATGCATCTCCATATGCATCTAGTTCAATAAAGGAGAGGAAATAACCCATAACTTCTCCTAGAGATGCTCAAATGTATCTTTAGGAAGAGCCTTCATGAAAATATCAACAATCTAATCCTTCTTCGAAACATACTCAAGCTTTAATTCATTCTCCATGACCTTCTCTCTCAAGAAATGGCACCTGATAGATATATGCTTTGTCCTCGAGTGCATCATAGGATTCTTTAAAATTTTAATTGAACTTGTATTATCATAGAAAATAGAAATGAGATCATCATATACCACTATGATATCTTTCAATGTCTATTTCATCCATAAAACTTATGTACAACAAGATGCAACAAAAATATACTTAGCTTCAGTAGTAGACAAGGAGATTGAATCTTTCTCGACCATGCCACCAATCTGCATCCAAGAAAGAATGCACCACCACTTGTAATTTTTTTGTCATCTACACATCCAACCCAATCTACATCTGTAGAGGCACTAAGTGCAAAATCAACATCTTTAGGATACCATAATCCATAATCCAGAGTGTCATTCAAATATTTGAATATTCTTTCAATAGCAGCAACATGTGTTTCCTTAGTATCTTCTTAAAATCTACCCACAAGACATACAACATGCATGATATCCAGTTTAGTAGCAATCAAATACATTAGTCAACAATCATAGATCTATAGTTTCTTTGATCAGCCTTAGGTGAATCATCATTTTTACTGAATTTGCAACCAATCACCATAGGAGGACTTACTAGTTTGGAACCATCCATCCCAAACTTCTTCAACATCACTCTCACATACTTGGAATGTGAAATGAAAATTCCTTTCTATGTTTGATTAATTTGTAGTAAAAGAAAGAAATTCGTCTCCCCAAACATAGACATTTTAAATTCTTTCTGCATCTCTTCTGCAAACATTTTGCACATATTTTCATTTCCTCCAAAGATAATGTCATCATTATACACCACTACAATCAAGATTTTGTCATTTTCAATCTTAAAGTACAAATTACTATCTGTTGTACCTTAGTTAAAACCTTGTTGAATCAAATACTTGTCTAATCTCACATATCGATCTCTAGGAACTTGCTTCAATCCATATAAAGTTTTCTTCAATCTACACACTACACCGGGTTGATCTTATCAACCTGGAATCCTTTTTGTTGTTCCATATAGATTTCTTCTAGCTCACCATTCAAAAAAATGTTGACTTGAAATCCATCTAGTAGACCTTTTTTAAAGTATTTATGAGCGTAAAATTCCAAGAGCATCCATAGCTTCCATTCTTTCTGCATCGAGCAAAATTTTCTTGAAAGTCTATATCTTCTAATTTCTTATGAGGCAACCCTACATAATACGTTTTCCTTACTTTTTTCCTCACCACTTCTCCATTCCTCATTCAACTTATTTCCTAATACCCACTTCGATCTAGTGATGTTTTTGTCTCACTGCCAGGGACCACCTCAAGTTTGATTCTTCTCAATCTACATAAGTTCTTCTTTCATTGCTTCCTTCCAATATTCATCTTTACAAGCTTCACTTACAGTCTTTAGTTCAATCTCGGAAAGTAAACATCGATTCACTTCAGTAGCAGCTCTACTTCTAGTTAATACACCATTTATCTTATCTCCAATAATCTAACTTTCTAAATGATTCTTCTGTACGTATCTAGGTTTCTTAAGGGACATCACCAAAGCATCTTCTTATCTTTCATTTTGTTCATCCTACTTCTCTTGCCCATCTTATTCATATTCTTCCACAATCTCTTCAATTCTTACACTAACAGGATCATCAGATTCATATCCATCAATTTAAATAGAATTCTTCATTGTTTCATCAACCTTGACATTTGAACTCTCTACAATCTTTCTCAGTCTTTTATTGAAACATCTGTATGCCTTGATTTTAGTAGAATGTCCAAGGAAAATTCCTTCATCACTTCTTACATCAAACTTTCCCAAAGTTTCTTCATCTCTTTTGATAACACTTTCTTCTAAATAACTTCAAATATTTAACAGTAGGAATTCTTCCATGCCATAGCTCATAGGGAGTCTTTGTATTTTTTTCTCTTTCTTGAACTCAATTGAATACATAAACAATAGTATGAATAGCTTCTTTCCAGTAGAATTTCGGTAAACCAACCTGAGTAATCATTGATCTAGTAGCTTCTTGAATTGTTCTATTTTTCCTTTCAACAACTCCATTCTTTTGAGGAGTTCTCAGATCAGATAACTATCTCTTTGTTCCATGCACTTCTCAAAACATATTAAACTCATGGGAGGTGAATTCTCCACCTCTGTTAGACCTTAAGCATTTTATCTTCAAGTTCACTTCATTTTCAACCATATTCTTTGAACGCCTTGAATCTATCTAATGCATTTGATTTCTCTCTAAGAAATGTAACCCATGTATATTCTAGAATAATCAACAATTAAAAGTCACCAAGTAGAATTATCACTTTTGTAGGACCACAAAGATCTCAGATGAACTAAATCTAGTAGTCTCCTGATAGGTAGATCATTCCCTTTCTCATTTGTAATTATTTCTGCTTGCTTTCCAAACCTGAAAATCTCACAAATAGAATTAATAGGCTTTTGTAATTCTGTGGTAAATATCTCTATGCCCCGAACAACACTAATCCTTTCCAAGTTATTAAAATTCATGTGACACATTCTCCAATTCCATAACCAACTGTAATTAATCTAAGTCATAAATCATCATCCATCAACACCTTTAAGTTGATAGATATATCCTTCAAATTTCTTTCTTGTAGTAATCAATGTTCTAGATCCTTTCCATATCTCACATTTCTCATCCTTAGACACAAGATCATATCCTTTTCTACACATCTAAACAACACTTGATATATTATTCCTAAAACCCTTAATATAGTATACTGCTAGTATGATGCTTTCCATCAAAACTCATTGAACTCTATCCAATAGATTTTATAGCACCAATAGCATCTTCAAACATAACCAATCCTCCATAATATTTTTTCAAGCTTAAAAAACTTACTCTTATTACCAGCCATGTGATGTGAACAACCACTATCAACTACCCAATATTTTTTCTCTTTTTTAGCATGTAGGGTAGAGATAATTGTACCTTCATATTTCTCCTTCTCCAAAGGGCTTTCCTTTACCTATTTTTTAGAATTATCAAAAGTAGGTTCATCCTTAATTGTCAATAACAAGCATTCATTGTCATCAAGATCTTCATATTCTCAATCCTCATTAGATATACTAGCATTCTCATTCACATAGTAAGCTTTTTTAATCTTCTTTCCTTTATTTTCTTTCTCATATATGTGTTTATTCCTTTTAGCTCTTTTCAGACATTTTGCAACATAATGACCTATTTCTCCACAACTAAAGCATTTTAAGGGAAACTCACCTTCATACTTACCAATGTATTTCCTCATCCTTCTTAAAAAGTTAGCTTATATTTCATCAAATTTTTCTTCATCCAGATCTTTAGCTTTTGTAGCTTTAAAAGTAGTCTTTGATTTGCATCCATCCTTAAACTCAACCTCATCATCTCATAAAATGTCAAAAATCCTAATAGTGGATACTTAGTACAGGTCCTATAATCTATATTCTACTCAATAGCACTCACGTTCTCAATATAAGCATTAGGAAGAGTTCTAAGAATATTCTTTACAATCCTAGTTTCATCTATAGTAGCACCAAGTCCTCACATTCCAACCACTATCTCATCCAATCTCTGTACATAAGCTTTAACATTATCATTTTCAGACATATGTAGAAGATAAAAATGTGTCTCCAAGTTTTGCAGTTTTACTTCTTTAACTCTTTCATCACCATCATTTTTTCTTTCCAAGAAATCCCAGAATTCCTTGACAGTCTTCAAATTTTGAACTTTAATCAACTCAAAATGTACCAGACTATTCTTCAAGGTGTAGTTTTCCTTATTGTTGGCTTCATGTGCTTTGATCTCTTTAGGCATACTCAGACCATTAGTAGGAGGAGTGTAAGGATTTTTGTAAGCTTTCTCTACATCATATCCACAATACTCCAGATATTCTTCAATCAATACTTTCTAGCTACCATAATTAGTTCCA
>VDFB02062195.1:0-26731 GCA_007258455.2 Sequoia sempervirens | reverse complement strand
AAATTTTATTTTATCATAGGAAACAATAAGATGATGCACTTCAATATGCTTTATGCAAGCACAAAATATTGAATTCTTGAATATCTTCAATAGACTTTGATTATGTTTGTAGCTTGTACCTAACAGTTTTTCTTTTTGCTTGTCAATTAACTTTAACTTTTTGGAATCTCTCTAGGATTTTCTAGAATCAAAATTTTCTCTATGAACTATTCCCCATCACGCATGCTTGAAAAAAACACTTCTCTATCTAGCAATAAGTGGAAGACAATATATCATATATTTTTATTGAACATTCCTCTAATGACTCAATGTTGATATGAAGAATAATTTTATACCATGATTGATTTCTTGAAGCAACACTTCAAAATAAGGCATTAGAGAAGTTTTTCCTCAACAAAAATACTCCTTATTTCATATATCCATCACATACTAAATTTTTTTATTACCCTTGTTCATATCTTTTTTCTTTCTAAAGATTGGCTCTCAAAATGACTAGGATGATTGTAATAAATACAATACCTTTTCTTTCCTCTATTCATCATTATCTATAATTCGATGTAATTTTATAGTTGTATTGACAAAGGAGGTGAGGTCTAATAAGAGAAAAATACTTTCCATTAGATAATGCCATTCCCCAAAGTTGTTAACAACAATCAAATACATAGAGATGAAATTTAATATGTATATATTTTAGATAAAAGGAAAATCTTGAATATTATTAATACAAAAGATGCAAAGTTACATATATATAGCAACATCACTATACGAAAGGTTTACTAAATTTTACAAAATTTATGTCTAAGTAGGGGGCCAAAACAAGATACATTGCCCTGGATGACAAAAGTGAAGATAGAGGGAGGCCAAAACAAAACATAAGCCTCTACCCAAAGAGAGTGAGTGAGACAAAGATAGGGAATTTTTTAATAGGGGCTAAGATGCAAGTGCTCATAACACAGGAGGGGTGGCATCAAAATCCACATTCTAGTGGACATTTGACATGGGATCCAGATTATTTATCTTTTTTAGAAAGTAGCTGCCCATACTTGCCAGTGCTTGGTGATGAGCTAAAGGCACTATGCAATTTTTTTTAAGGAATGGAAGTAATTCCACAACATCACCCTCATCTCACATGCACTAGATGTCTCGTGGCCTCTAAATATCAAACCCAAGCATGGTACTTATAGAGTGGCCTCAAACCCACTGAGATTGTGTTTTTTGAACAATTTTGGCAGTAGAGACCCACCAATTCCTTCAGTTCTCCTAGGTCCAAGAGGAAATCCACAAAACATGACATGATATTTGAGTTCACCCTATAACACTCTGCTTCTTTTAGGAAATCCATGTCGATAATCATTTTGATAATTTTTAAATCCTTTCCTATGGGATGTTTCATGATCACCTTTAGGTGGTGGTCTATGATAGTACTTGAAAAATCTATCTAATGCCTCAAACTTGTCAAAAAAATCAAAGTATCCATTATTATTTCTCAACCTGTTTCCAATCAACTATGATGCAAGAAGAGTGGCGAGAGTATCACCTTGTCACTTTAAATAGAGCCAAATCAAGATGGGGGGAATTTATTTCCTCATTTAATTCCCATGAGAGAGAATAATGATGCATTGTAAAGCACTTATTTACCATCTTATTGCATTTGAACTCATCAAAGAAGTACAAAACAACCATTTGGAAAAAATTATCTCGACTTAGAAGTAAGATGTATCCACTTGGTAGAAATTTTCCCTAGATTTTCTTCCCTATATCACAAATGTTGAAAAGACTACAGACTGCCTTAATCTAACTTTCACCTAGGAAAAAATGCCAAAAGTGTACTACATCACTTAGACATAAATAACAAATCCCTTGAGCATTTGGCAATAAAAAAGGACATAAGTTGAAATGCCTCTAGATGCACAATCATATAGCAAATTTACAAGTAATTTATGACATCAAATTGATTTGCTTAATTTAATGCAAGTCCCATTAGGCCATTTGTGTGAGAAATAAAATTTAATATTGAAAAAGGTGAAAAATAGGGTCACCAAAATATGTTGGGGTGAGGGACCTATTTTTCACTATTACATTAGGAAATGAGATCCACCCAAATAATTAACTTACAACCCATAGGTGACTCAACTCAATGAGAGGATCTTTAGATTTACACGCTACGGGTTAGTCTCAATGTGCCATCTTTGGGAGCATCAGCACAACAAATCACCACCATACCAAACGCAAATTTTGAAATAGGGCGTAGACCATGACAATGTAAGTGTTTAGAATATGATGGGTATGTGGTCGATGATCTTCTTTGTAACCAAAATTGATGAAACAACAGCAGTTTTTAAAGGAGATTCTAGTTTTCCACCAATATAAATTATGTTTTCTTTTGAATTTACTGTAGCCGAATATTATTCATTTTATTTTGAAATTTCACTAAAGTCTTGATTGATATGTTCATTGAAAACATCTATAGCTTTCAAATGGTATCACATTTTTTCAACTGAACATGCGCATCGCAAAGCATTTTATGTTTCCTAATAATTTTCTTTATAGATTAAAAACACACTTTCGCGGGTGTTTTAACCAAGTTTATATGGTCGACATACACCTTTTTATATTTTTAAAGTTGTAATAAGTGTAATTCATAATTATTTTACTTGGAAAAAAATTACAAAAAAATATCATATTGAGTACAAGGAAACCCTCTACTTATATCTAAAACTTGTCATTATTATTTCTTTAACACTTTGATTGGTGGTTAGGGTGTATTTGCCAGACACCCACTATTTTTCCTGTACCTGAAGTACCGCATTGAAATAATGATTTGAAACCTGCTGGGTTCAGGGAGGAATCCATTCCACCATGGGATAAAATGGTCCTAGGTCCATAAACCTAGGACACACATTGCTCAATGTAAAGTGTTATGTTAAGTCATTAATGAATGTTGGGTTTCCCCTTCAAAAAATGTAATTAAATAGACTTGGGAAATGAATGAAAGGGATAATTAAAGCATAATTAAATTGAATAAATTAAGGGAGCCCTAAAAAAGTGTGAAAGTGTAAAGGGATACACTTTACAACACTAAATTAAGGGACTATTAAGTCCATTTAAACTACGAGGGCCCAAATATGTAAGAAAATGTAAAGGGAAATATTTTCTATCACTACATTTAGCCCCCACTTTAGTGAGAGGATGACCTTTCGTCAAAATCACATTAAAATAGACAATCAAAACACATACAATGCCAAAGACTCAAAGAAAGTTAAAAAGAAAAAAGGGTGGATCAAGCCTCAACTGTCCAACATGATGTGTAACAGACCTTGAGCAACTATTTGTCCTAAAAAGTATTCACAAGAAGAACTTGTTGTCCACTATGCAAATAACATGCATGCTCACATGGGCTAATGGAACTTTGATTTTCCATTAGGTAAGTCCCAAAGAGTAGAAAATGAGAGAATCATTTTAGGATCCCATACCATATCCAAACAAGATAATCAATCATACAATGCCAAAGACTCAAAGAGAGGTAAAAAGAAAAAAGGGTGGATCAAGCCTCAACTGTCCAACATGATGTGGAACAGACCTTGAGCAACTATTTGTCCTAAAAAGTATTCACAAGAAGAACATTTTGTCCACTATGCAAATAACATGCACGCTCACATGGGCTAATGGAACTTTGACTGTCCATTAGGTAAGTACCCAAGAGTAGAAAATGAGAGAATCATTTTAGGTTCCCATACCATATCCAAAGCTATACCTCTAATAACTTCAATAAGGCACCAAAAAACAAAAAAAAGAAACATAAAAGGGTGGAAAATGAGAGAATCTTATTAGGCTTCCACACCATATCAAATTTATACCTTCAATAACTTCAATAAAGCACCACAAAACAAAACATAAACTTCAAGCTCCATATGGCCTAACAACCTATGTTATGCTAAGCACCTATGAATAAACAAGGCAAGGCTTCATAGACAAGAAAAGTGTTCTATGCTTGGTGGCCATGAAAAATGTTTGAGCTTCACAAGGTTAGCAATTTGTGTTATGCTAAACACTTATGAACAGTAACATGCCATTTTTTCATGCAAGTAAATTTCCTAAGTTTTCACTTCCATGTAAATTAACTTTGTTCCAAACCATTGCAATAAAAATTTTCTTAAATTCTAGAGAGAGAAAGAATGAACACAAATGACAACAAATTTCATTCATTGATTTCATTTTCAATATTATAATCATCATGTTAGAATATTCCAAGATTGTAAATAGTTACATACATAGCTCAATTGAGCTTCAAAGCAATAGGTACTAATGGTCCAAAAATCTTCTCTAGAACTTGATCGCCAACTAAGGAGAAAAAGAATCACTCAAGCACTTTTCTACCAACCAAAAACTCATATGTGGTCCCCCACACATCTATCAATGGATAGATGGACATACCCTTCGACGAAGAGATTGGTGAAGAAATCTTGTAACTTAACCTTAATGAGCTTAGTGTTGTGCCCTACATAACTAGAACTTTGTAGACCTTACAATCCTAATCTAGTATGCATAAAAAGGAACATGGTGAACTGAGAGTGGAGCCAAAGGAAAACACACTACTTTGGCCAAAGTATTCTCACACAATACTTCGAGCACTGGTACATTTTGACCCATTTTTTGATGAATGTCGGGTCAGAATTTTGACGTTTCAAATGTTGTCGAAATTCCAACAGAATAATAGCGACAAACGGCCATCAAAATTTTGATGAACGATCATCAAAAAATGGGTCAAAATGTACCAGTGGAGTGATAGTCATCCTATTCACATACACTACCCTAGCTCATTCTAACTTTAGACCATCATATCTATGCATAGGTAAACCTTCAATAGGTAAAAATTAACCTTCGATTTTACTGATTCCATTTTCCAAAATCTCAATAACATTTCTACCAATTAACATAAGAAAAATCATAAGTTACCCCCCTTCAATGGATAACCTAACCCTAGGTATAACTCCTAAGCTTTCCAATTCACAAAACAACTTCTCAAAAAAATAACTTAACAAGCTATTCCCAATTTATTATTCCTAGTATATAATACTATAGGTCCATCAATCAATCACTCCTTAATATGGAGTAAATACAAACACTTATATGGAAAAAATATTGACAAGACCTTTCCTCTTTTATAAGCAAATGGACTAGAACCCTATTTCAAGCAAACTAGTGCAAATCCAAATAAATGTATAAGGAAAACAATCTTTCAAATTTATAAGATAAAATAGAAAGAGAATATAATTCCATGCATGTTAAATCCAATCGACTCTTTCATTCCCTAGTTTGGCATCCTCTTTTTACCAACTTAACAATCAACCTCTCTTCACTAATCTCACTAAAACATCCTCACAAAATCTCTCAACAAACTAATAATTACTCAATAAAAACTATTGTAGAAATGGAGCAACATATTGTTGTAGATAAAAAGTGTGTTTCAATTGGGGTGGGCATGCCTGTATTTATACTCAAAATCCATCTTCTAAAGGCTATAAAAAATGGATCATTCTATGCCACTTCTGAGCCACAAACAATCGACTTAGCTTACCTATGAAAAGGTGGAAAAATCCTATCAAGTTAGTCATCAAAATTATACAAAAATTTGATTATATGATTGCCATAGTAGGTTTGAAAAATTCATAAAGCACATGTTTTATATAGAAAATTAGTTTCTAGGAAAGATAGATTTCTAAAGTAATCTTGAAGAGAATTCATAATATGGAGCCAAGTTTACAACACATTCCCTATTCTAAATCCCATGGTTTAATAGTGGAAATGGTATTTCATATCTTGGTTGCACATACTCAGTCGACTTAGTCAAGGAATGCATATCGACACAATACATTGGCTCAACATCTTTCATTTATATTGCTATTAATACGTTGACTAGGTACATTGCATAATATGCAATGCACACTAATTTTGTTTCAATATTTTTTACACTGTAGACTATAATCTCACGTATTTCCTTTACATTTTATTTGAAATGATAAATGCACCTTAATATTCACTTAAGTGCTATTGCATAGTGTGTTGTATTTCACATTTCATTAACCATAGCATATATTATAGGAAAAGCCTTTAATACTTTCTTGATATATATATATATATATATACATATATTATGGGAAATATCATTCAATGGTATATATATGTATATATATATATATATTCTAATATATATATATATATATATTTATTTATATACCTATATTCCTTGGGAAATAAATATGTATACATTTGATATTTAGAAGAATAAGATCGAGTTATTATTTCATATACCATATCATTTGTATATATATATACATATATATATACATATATATATATATATACATATATATATACATATATATACATATACATATATATATATATATATATATATACATATATATATACATTTGATAACATAATCACATACATAAAAAAATACTATCATATTGATAGGAACATATATGTGTGATGTATATATATATATACATACATGTCACATTGTCCTCTTGATATCACCATGTTCATAAGAAACCCATCCATAAGTGTGCATAGGTACGTCTACCTATGTACTCTCATGTACATGTTCTTATATGTGTATGGATTATCATCGACATGTATTTATATATATATACACACACACAGACACACACACACATTAAATGTATGTACATATAATCAATTGATCATAGTAATATAAAGAGGCGCATACACCAAGCACTAAACATAATCCAAGAATACTCCTAACAGTAATCAAGATCCTTCCTAATGCAAACACATCAAGCTAAACGATAACTTACCAATTCCCAAAAACTATTACTGGACTCAACCATTCTATTAGTGAGTGTCTTTATAAGCTCAATTAGGTTTTTTTACTAGTTACTTCACCAAGTTATTCTCTTGAGTGATACTTCCCTTGTCTTCCAAAGGATTGGTTCTAAACCTACATCCAACTTAACACATTTTCATGGCAGTCAGTTGTTCATCAAAATAAACATTTGCATTATTCATTTCATAGATAGAATATCAAATTCAATAACCATACATTCCATATTTCCATTCCATTAACATCAAATGAAATAAACATTCATTTATGCTTTCTTGATAAATAAATTAGAATCATATATATATATATATATCCAATTAGAATTTTGAATACATTCACATATGCAATATTTACCCTAACATAGTAATAGTAAATAGGTAAATGCATAATGGGGTGTGACATGAACAAACATGCAAATAAACATGTTCAAAGGGATTTTTCTTATTTCATAAAAGGTATCAACTTGGGGAACATTCTTCCTAATGTCTCCAAGAGAAGACAAGTCTATGATAAAAGATTCACAACATATGGAATGCAACATGTAGCATCACCACTAAGAGGAAAGCCATATGCCAAGAAAGGTTGCACTCTTGGAGGACATCAAACCCAATGACACCACCAAGAAAAAGATACATCACAAGAAGTAAGAAGATCACACAATGAAACATAAAGAATGCCAAAATTTTCAAAAATAATAATGCTAATGTATGCCCCCACTTTAAAGAAATTGCTAATACCATCCTGTGAGCAATTACTTTAAAGTAGCAAATGATCAATGCTAACTATAGTGTAGGAAAAAGTATCCCTTTTTCACACTTAATTTGGAAATTAATATTAAAATCAACTTAATTATGCCTTAATTTAGTGTTGTAATATGTATTTTACATATTTACATTAATTTTAGGGCCCTATTAATTAAAATGGACTTAACTGTGCCTTAATGTGGTGTTGTAAAGTGTACCCCTTTACACTTTCACACTTATTTAGTGCTTCATTAATTAATTGAGGTTAATTTTTCTTAATTATCCCCTTTAATTGAAAATCCAAGCCTAATTAATTGTAATTCATGAAGAGGAAAACTCGACATTCATTAATTCCATAACATAACACTTATCATTGAGCAATGTGTGTCCTAGGTAAGTGGCCTAAGACGCATTTGCCCATGGGAAAATGGGTCCTCACTTAAACCTAGGTCCCTAATTTAAATTATGTTCTTGGAAATACTTTAATGATTTCAAATCTATATTCACATGTCGGCTTGTGTTACTTGAATTTTAGGAAATTAAAGTTACATACCTATAAATATAAGGTCAAATTCATTATGTTTCAAGCTAGAATATTTTCATGAGATCAAGTTAGAGCATATCAAGATCATTTCAAGAGCACTTCAAGGAATTCAAGAGTAGATTTAGTGAATTTATCAGTCAGATACATCAACAATAAATATCATATCATCATGTCAAGGTTCATGTATGTTCATGTCATGTTTTGGAGCTAAAATTGTGATGTATGTTTCAAGCATTCAAACAAGAATTCAGGCATAAATAAATCAATGCAATTAATGCAAGATCCAATGCATAGAGTGATGTGTTTGAATTTAGTCCTCTAAGGAAAACTATTAAGGGTTTGGTGAGTTGTAACAAGCTTTGTTCATTCATCAATTCCTTTATTTTATCATTATTTCATTATCAAGGTTTAATTACCAAACATGGAGTTTGACTAAGAAAAGCCCCCATTCACCCCAAAATAAACATTTTTTCTTCTCTCTTTGTATGTTCAATTTTATAGGTGAAGAAGGATTGAAAGTTGATCAAAGGAGAAATTTTTACGAAGTTGCATAAGTTGTCATCATTGTTGTCAAGCTACAAAAACCTCACTTAAATGTTTTATTTCTAGATTTCTAAGAATAAAACCTAGAGAAATCAGAAGCTTAGATTTGGGATCAGAGGATTGCAAAAACTAATTTTGGACCCCTGTGCTAAGACCCATTATCACTTAGAAAAATGAATCCCTGATAAGAACTCAAAACCCACTTTTTATCATAGGTTCACACCATTAGATCCTTCTCAAATCTACCTACAAATTGTCATTTCCATTTTTGCTATCATAGAACTTTGCATTTAAAGTGTCAGGCCACATAATTCATTTAGTTTATGCACTTTAAATAATTCAAAAGCATTTCAAATTAGTCATTTCTACAATAATAAAGTAGATATCCAAGGTCCAAAATAGGGTTGAATCACCTCAAGGTTGAAAGTCTATCGTATCTCTTTGTGATCTTCTCTCTCTCTCTCTCTCTAATGAAATTGGGTAAAGAAGTGTTTGAATCATAAACCATTTCATCATTTCACATTGATTGAATTCATTCCCATTTTCTCATAATTTCATTGAATTAAAATATATCTATCAAAACGTATTACTACCTTAATTAGATAAAATATTTAAAGCACAAACATATTACTACAACACCAAATTTATGTGGAAACCCAACAATGGAAAAACCATGGTGAGAAAACTTCTTGGAGCTACTATTCAAATCCAACCTCACAAAAATGAAATAAAAGTTACAATATGTTTTATGGAATCAACTAATGGAAGTTCACAACTCCCTACCAATTACAACACTTATAGAAAGAGGTTGCAACCTTAGATAACATCACTTGATGAATTAGATTCACAACTACCTTCACACCACGTTTGCTACCTTGGGCTAATTGCAATTAGAACTTCACTTTATTTTATTTTATTTTGTCTCACTACCTCCAACACTCACACTTAAACTTTTACCTTTGGCTCACTACCTATGGCACTCACTTACATTCTCTTCTCAACTCACTACCTTCAAGACTTAACTTATACTCTTCTATTTTTGAGTCACTACATTGACCATACATCAAACACTTCTCTACAAATTCACACTCATTCCTATTCCTTTGGTGCACTACTTTCGACATTAAATTGAACACATAATACTTTTCCACACACCTCTTGATCACACACTTGATCCCTCATTTATACCTTCCACAATTATCAAAAAGTTTCTCCTTTTTGGATAAGGAAAGAATAAACATGAAACATGCAATGACCATATGAGTTAACTCCAAAATGTTTACAAGAAAGGGAAATTCAATTTTGTCCAAGCTAGGAGATAAGAAGGACCTATTTAACCTCTACACACAATCCCATGCTTACGTACACCACAAAAACTTGGCACAAACAACTTAATGTACCAAGTCATCCCAACAAACACTTAACCCTAAAACTATTAACTCTAGACCACATGTGGTATTGGAGAGACTAGATAGCATCATGTGGATTACATCAAAAGCATTGAATCATATTAAAAACCATTAACACTCTTTCCTTTCACAACTTCATGCAACAATATGTTGGTCAAGCAAAAAGAAACAAAAGCAGTATCTCTTGCATGTTAGAAATCTGAAATAGATTGAATAACCCAAGGAAATTTTTAAGAGAAAATAAAAGTTACATAAATTGGAAAAAAATTAGAATGCAAAACAGGGCTCCAAGAGATTATGCAATGTCAATGTGACAATATTTCATTAAGAACATCCAAGCTAAATCAATACACTACAAAATATTGTAAAAAGATGCAAGAATATGCAAATACAAGCTAGGTAGTGAGTTTATATATAACTTAGCAGAGGAGTTAGGTGGAAAATCCAACCAATAGAAATCAACCACAAAAAGTGGAGGATTCCACAAAAGAGGGAAGAGTTCCTCCCTTTAAGGAAGGGGACACCACACACTTATCTCCTAGTCATAAAATCGCTTTATTATCCTCAGCAAGCTTAATAAAAGTGTAGGAAAAATCTAAGACCAAGGGAAAATAAATTAACCCACTACGAAAATAGAAACCTACAACAACACCCTCCCTTAAGCACAACTGAAGAGGATGTTAAATATGATGGGTCCCAACAAATGAGGCCATTTTAGGTACTCATTTAAATATAAAACTCCCCCTCATAGAATAAGAGGCCACCCCCCCACAAATAGAGAGAGAAAACCCCACATAAGAGAGAGAAGAAAAGAAGGAATAAGTATTGCCCCCCCAAAGAGATCCAATGGTATAAGATGCTTGAAATTGGATGGAGAAGATTGTCCATGATAATAAAACAATGTTCCTCCCCTTAGGAAGAAGCACAACAAAAGGTATATGAAAGATATATCCCAAGTCCCAAAAGGAATATGTAGGAAGAAAATTGAAGATGTGTGATGTCTCTATAGTCAGCTCAAGTATCTCCATGTCAATGTTAAAAGATGCCACAATCAAATTGGGCATTCTAGGCCACATTGTTGAAGATGAAAAGTTAGAATCTCCTAGAGAATAATATAGAGAAATATCCAAAGACAATGATAATTTGATAATATTTATGCAATGAATATCATCAAAAAGGAGAGACAACTCCTCAAATGTCTCCTCCAAATCTGAAATATGTGTCTCCATAAATAAATCTGAAACTCCTATCAAGATATCATCCCATAAAATTGAATCAAGAAGAGTATGGATGTTTTGCTACAAGAAGTCATTGGAAGCTTTCAAAGAAGCAACTCTAGACTCTAAAGTAGCAACAAATGTAAGAAAAATAGAGTGGTCCTCAAAGAGAAGATGTATGTCCTTAGCAGTGTCATCTAGATCCAAAATGAAGGAATCTACAAACAAATAAGATATGTTTGGTAGAAATTAGTCCCAATTGTCTTCAATCCAAAAGACATAATTGAACTTGTTGCAATGAACTAGTGAAGGCTCTCCAAGAAGCATCTCTGGAAATTGAATCCACAATAGATGATGTCAATGTAATATCAACTTGAGAAGTGTATTGTAGGAAAAAAGTATCCCTTTTTCACACTTAATTTGGGAATAATTAATAATAAAATGAGCTTAATGATTCCTTAATTTAGTTTTGTAATGTGTTTTACACATTCAAATTAATTTTAGGTCCCTTCTAAATAAAATGTAACTTAATTGTGCCTTATTTAGGGTGTTGTAAGGCATATCTTTACACTTTCACATTATATATAGGGCTTTATTAATTGATTAAGGTTAATTTTCCTTAATTTTCCCCTTTAATTCAAATCTAAGCCTAATTAAATACAAATTTTGAGGGATAAAACCTGACATTCATAAATGCCATTTCATAACACTCAACTTTGGAAGATGTGTGTCCTAGGTAGGTGACCTAGGACCTATTTTCCATAGGACGAATGGGTTGTCACTTAGTCCTATGACCCTATTTTCATATTATTTAACATTTCCAAATGTGTTTCCTAGGTAAGTGGCTTAGGAACCATTCACCCTATGGAAAATGGGTCCTCACTTAGACCTAGGACCCCGCTTTGGGATATTTTTTGGGTAGTATTTTCATGATTTCAAATCCATAATTCAATGTCAACTTGTGATACTTGAATTTCAAGAATTAATGTTAAGATATGTATAAATTTCACTATGTTTCATCTAAGAAATCCTAGAAGTTTTTCATGAGAACTTAGCATTTTCATAAGATCACTTCAAGAGCATTCAAAAGAAATTTGTAAGGCATTCAAGGGTAGATTTATAGAAAATTATTGCAGCAATCAAGATTCATCTCATCATGTTAAAGATGTATTACATCATGCATGTTATTTGAGATCATATGTTGATGTAGTGTTCAATATCAATTCAAGTATATCAAAGTAATTATCTCTAATCAAGTTTTATGATCAAGATCTACATTCATTGAGGCCACTTCATGCAAGTTTGCAGATTTGTACTCCAAGGTTTCAATTGAGTTTTGGTGAGTTGTTACATATTGTTTTCCATTCATCATTCCTTCATGCATTTCTATTTCATTTCAAGGTTTAATTACCAAAATGGGTTTTTACCAAATAAAACACCTATTCCCTAACAAAACAACATTTTTCTCTTTGATATGTGATTGTGGATTTTATGTTAAAGATCAATTGGAAAGAAAAATTGAAGAAAGTTGAAAAGTTGTCAAAGTTGGAAGGAAAGTTGTCAAATCACAAAAAATTGAGCTACAAGTTTTATTTGTGACTTTTTGATAGTGATCAACTAGAATCTGGGAGTACAAAATGAGAAGAATAGATCCTAGAAGCATATTTTTCGAAGCCCTAACTAGAACCCGTTTTCCATAGGGTGATTATGTCCTTAGTTAGGACTGAAAAAACACCTTTGATGATAGGTACACAACATTTGAACCTTTCTAGATTTGCATTTTGATAGTTGGTTCTAATAACTTTTAAATCTATCTTCTATAACACGTTTTGAATGAAAGTATAAGAATAGGTGCATCATAATTGTTTCATTTTACCTTTAACACATTTTTGTTGGAACATGTTGTCATTGATTTCAAAAAGGGATCAGATGAAAAGTGTGTTAATCTAGTGAAAAAGTGCATATAACTGTCATTGATGTCAAAAGTGTAGATCATGCAAAAGGCTTTGGAATTTCTAATATCTTAATTGGTTGTGTGCTCAAGTGATGTACCTATTGTGTATGATTTATTGCAGGTATGAATGCATATGGGGGTGGTGTCATTAATGTATCCATCAATGTCAACATAGTATAGGTTATTACAGTAAAAGGACACAAGTGATTGCAGGTCCAAAATATGCTACGGTATGTGTTCAGAATGTACTCTAGTGTGTATGCTCCACATTTCTACTATGTTGATCTTATGCATATGAAAATTTGAATTGTTGTTCAAGGAAATCCATGGGTGATATATCCTAGATTACAACTATTAGTTTGATAAAGAGAGAAAGTTGAGTTTACTAGTTACTGAATTGATCTAGTAGAGTTGGTTATCTATGGACTGGGAGAAATGTGTCTGCTGTGTAGTCCTTCACTTATTTGATTTAGGTCTTGTAGATTTGGAAGAATATCTATAATGGTGTTATCTATGTTCCATCAATTGTGCTCGTGGTTTGGTGCTCTAGTATGAAGATTTGAGTGAGCCTCTAGTATGTTATGTTCCAAGTTTGAGCCTCCGGTAAGAATGGTCTAGTATTTTCCTCCACATTTCTTGCACATTGAATATCTTTGTCTATAGATTGGAAGTTATTTAGAGGCATGTCTAGAGATAGTATGTTCCAAGTTGGAGTGTCCAGCATGAAGAGTTGAGTGAGTTATATTCACTAGAGTGAAAATTACTTATCTGTATATTTGGTGGTGACAAAGAGAATGTATTTTGCTTCGCATTCAAATATTTTGGTTTGCAGTTCTAGAATTTAGTTAGTAATTGTGGTATGTTCCTTCATCTTGAATGGTTCATGATTTGGTGGTTCGCAAGAAGAGATTTAGATAGTGAATGAAGACTACTCCTAGAAGGATTTTGTTGGCAAGACAATGTGGTGTTTGTAAGATTTTAGGAAATGTCTCTTCAACATTGAAATAACAAGCCTTTGGAAATTTGTTGATGAGACCATGTAGTGTTGATAAGATTTGTTCAAATGTCTCCTTGACATGGTGAGTGTGATACTAGATGTGGAAACCAGTAAGCTGCACATGGAAGTGAGATCTAGTGTGATGAGGATGATGTACAGTCATAGGACGAATAGAAAAAAGGCACATGGTGGTGACTTGGAATGATGGACTCCACCATGGTAGGATGTTGAGGTGTCTTCATTGGTGTGATATAGGCACACCGGTAGAACAAAGATAGGTGTTTCCTTGTCAGAGCAATAAAGTGCTATGTGGACCTAATATAATGACGTGTATAATGAAGACAAACATATGTCAATTGATAATTCGTTGTTTTGCATGCTTGTTGCAAAACAAAACTTGATCAAGGCATGAAAGGAGAAGATTGACAACCAGTTTTCAAACTAGAAGATTTACAATGGTCTAGTTGGTGTGAACAAGGGTTTTAGGTTGGTGGATGATATGTGAGCAAGATCAGATTTTCTTACTAAAGGACATGTAAAAATTTAAATAAGATGGTGCCAAAAAGGAGATATGATCGATCAAGATCATATATGATCAAATGAATAGATGAAGAAATTGAATGCAGATCAGATTTTGAGGTCAGACAAAGAAAACTATTTTTAGGAAAACTCTCAATGATAGAAGTTATTGAGAAAGTGACACGATGCAGAGCCAGAGCAACAAAGGAGATATCTAATAGACTTTATTAGATGAGCTGGATGAATGGTGCAAGGATTGAGATGAATTGATAGCTTGGAGGAGAAACCCTAATAGATGAGTAACTAAATTGGATAACTGGATGGTGTGCAAATCTCAAGGTGAGAGATTGCAGATGTGTGGAGTTAGGTAGATTGAAGATATCTTGAGCATGGTTGATAGATTAAATGTTGAAAAATATGAGTGTGTGTTCTGTAGAAAGTTGATGAAGTTTGTGAAGGGGTTGCAGTTGTGTATAGAGCTCAATAGAGCTAGATTTGGTTGAAGCATGTAGTAGAGGTAAAGTGATAGAATTGTTTGCAAGTAGAGAGAGCTGAATAAAGTAATGAACAACTAAGTTGTTGTAGACAGAGTGTGAAGAAGCTAGACTAAATGCAGATAATCATCTAGGTGAGCATATTTGAAAGCGCAGAAGAGTAGAAAGAGAGGAGTGAGAGATAGAACAGTGAGTGTTTTGTGTGCAAAAGGATGTGTTTTGAGTGAATAGCTTCACAACAGAGTGTGAGTTGTAGTAAGTGCAATAGAGTACTAAATGTAATGATGTATTATAGGTTTTGTAGAACCAAATCTATGCATATTTGATATTGTTATCTTTGTATTGAGTTGTATCTCAGTTGAGGGGATAGTAGTCTCCTTGGAGTTGTTGCTCCTAAACTAGGTTGTTGTTACATCCTTGAAGTGGTAACTTCTAAAGTAGCATCCTTGGGTTGTACCCTTAAAAATTTGTAACAAAGATCTGGATTGTGAGGCTATATTTGAGCAATAGTCTCAAGCAACATTTCTCATCATGGTATTTCCCATCTTGGGTTTTCCACATGTTGGCCTCCTACAATGATCTAACAACTAATCTCTTACAACTATGATTCAAAGATTGGACATCTAAACTGAATAGTCATTCAATCATCATGAAGGTGCATTTAACTTGTCAACCCAAGGAAATGAACTTGAAATGGGTCAACATAGCATGTGCACTAAGGATCCAAAGTAGCCATATTCATTATACAACTAAGAAAAACATGATGCTAAAGGTAAATTGCTTGAAAAGAAATAACATAAGTGTTGAACATTAACCAACAACTATGCTAAGCTGAAATGAATGACAAAAATGAAAATTTGAGCAAACAAACAAGAAACTACTATGTCTGCCTTGGCTACAGGAACAATCATAGAATGGAATTCTAGTGGCTACAGGAACAGTCAGTGCCAGATTCTTAACTAATTATTGAACAAAAAGTAATAACTAAACTAAACTAAAGGATAGAATGCTCAACAAGTGGGCCCCCATGGATGATTATCCTCTAAAACTAATGTAAACTTAGATGCACAGACTTATAACTTCATCTCATTCATTGGAAAACATGTGTACAATAGAGCAGTGTAATTGTATTACTAAAAAATAAGAATGCAAGTACATCATCAAATCATGTAACCTTTTGAGAAGGAGCATTCGAATCTTATTTATAGGAAAAGAAGCTACTAACTAAACAAGGAGGTCAACTCCACAAATTGGGAGGATGCCATTTTAGGGAAAGCAGAGAAACTGGAGAGGCAGTTACGCATGCATGGAATCCAGTCAGATGTGCTTGCCTCAACATAGATTTAGGACAACAATAATGCTTATATTCACTCAACAACAATAAATATCATTTACAAGGTGGTTACAACTCAGTTTGCATGAGGAATCTCTCACTGTCGACCTCTTTAAATGATTCCCTTCATTGACCTTTGCATGACCACTTTGTTAGCCGCTATGGTGAATGACCAGCTGGCATAATCTTCTTAATTTAGTGACCTTGAATCATATCTACATGGTAATATTAGTATAGACAATAATCACATATATGTAACTATCTTAAAGAAAATTCATTAATCCACATGTAGAATTAACACAGATAGTCCATATAACATGTCAATGTCATTAAAGATTTGCAAAGTTAAAATTAGACCCAATGTCTATGGTTTTGAGGAAATATCAACATTCAAACATCAAGGTTCATGAAAATTTCAACAAATAGATCATAAATTATACCAAAATTAAACCATAAACTAGACTCATCAACCCCCACCCCCAACCTAAGATTTTGTTGGTCTTCTAGTAGGGGAAGGGTTGTTCTTATGCTTAGCCAATGAATTGAAATTTGTAACTGCCAACTGTCCCACATCAATGGTTGTTGTGCATGATTCATGATCCCAATAGAACCTTTATTGTCTGTCCAATAAGTTGCATCTTTGTTTCTTTGCGGCAATATCATAGTTGTAAAGCTTGTAATTTGGCACAGGCCACATCAAGATAGGTGGCTAAAGATTCAGTAGAAGCCAAAATCATCCTTTTTTCCTCCCAATCTATATATATCTATCAATTCTTTTAAGTGCTACAACATAGTTCTATATAGAGTGGGGCTCAGATTGCTTTAGCTCATCAATTAGGTTGTTCCATCTTTGTGACAAGCATCTCTTCATGGTTTCCTCTTTTTCTTTTGCCACCACCTCATATTCACTGTAAACTACTTCTATCCAAGGCATAATCTTATTACCATAGCTAGGTTTGAGAAGCATTCTATGCCATTCTCTGTAAATGTCCCCTAGATTTCTTGATTCAACCCTGGTGTGTACAGGGATGTTGGATTCCAATTGCTTATAAGCCCCATATTGTTCTCCCCAACTGATCTCATTTTGAACCCAGGGCATAAATGCACTTAATTGGACATCCCCAACAAATAACAATGGATTCCAATCATGGTATTGAGTCACAACATAATTGTGCAAGTATAATTTACACAAAAAATTCTTCATCTCATGGGAATCAATCTGATAAGCATTGAAAAATTTGATAGGAGTCTCAATAGAAGGGTTCAAACCTGGGACAATTCTTTCGAGCTTAAAATAAAGATATTTATCCTTCAAATGCAAAGCATAGACCCTTGGAGGGGCTCTGCATTCTACTATCTGGGGTACCAAGGCTGTCATATCATCCACCTTCTTTAAAGTAGCAATTCTTGCATCCTTGTCTTCAATCTCCTCATCTTTCTTTTGAATTTCTTTCTTTAGCCTACATTTCTCTTCTTTCCATTCCTCTTCTCTTCTTTGCATCTCTTTCCATAAATGCATAGCTACCATGTACATTGAAAAAGAAGGGGGGTTATGTATTCCTACCAACATTTTTCCTGGCACTGATGCTTACTCTTCATATAGTACTAGCTGCAGGGCCTCTTGTTCCTAATTTTTCTCATGCTACAGGATCTCTTGGCACAAGAAATCTTAATTTTCTTCATATCCTTGATTCTCAACTTGTTCTACAATATCAACAAGATCTGCTAGTGTTATGTTTGTTGCTTTCTCAAATATGTCCTCTTCCTCGACATTCACCTGCCCCATTGGAGCTTCTGAGTCCCCCTCTGATATTTCTCTAGACTTAGGGATTTCCTGTAGAGGCATATCAAAGGATGGCCTAGCTAGTCTTGATTTCTTGGGAGGGATTTCACATTTTTCTTTGGCTATAGGATGAATAGTGTTAGCCTTCTGCTTCCTAGAGCTTGGTACTTCTTTTTCTACTGGCTACTTTTTAGCTTTTCCTTTTCTTATTTCTCCTTCTCTCTTCTATGCCCTAGTTTTCATTAGGATGCCAAGTGGAACATCATCATCAAAATCTAGGGAGGAACTTTCTTTGTCTAAGTGCTCTGTCTTAGAAGAGATAATCTCTATGGTCTGTCCTTCTATAGGAGGGTTTGCACTCAAGCTTGTGCCAGAGGTTGACGCACTAGGAGTGGCTTCAACCATGCTCAATCTCCTGCTAGACCTATGGGGTTGAGGTAAAACCCTAGTTCACAAATGCTCTTGTCTAATTTGATCAATATTTATGAATTCTTCCCAAGTCATCTTAGATACATCATGTAGAGACTTCTCAACTAATAATTTAATCAAACAATTTTGAGAAATAGAATTGTCCCTACCTTTTTGAGTCTATGTTGCTATGATTGAAAGAAGGTGGTAAAGCATGTTTAGAAAATTCATCCTCCTCCCATGCCTCATGTGATTCAAGAGTTTAAAGTGAACATAAAGTAGATTTGACTGGTGTCCTTCACAGGTGATATATTTTATAACATGAACAACTACTTGCTTCCATGGCTCAAGAAAAGAGGTTCTTTTTGCACCTTGTTTGTCCACACTCAATGGAGGTTTGCTAGGTTCTATAAATTCAGCCTTAGCTGACCTGACATCTCTGGAAGATGGGTCATTTTCACCTTTGGCAGGCAACCTTGTAACCTTTGCAATTCTTTCTTCAGTAGCCAATACTTCCAACCCTTTTACTGTGGATTTTCCCTCAGACAATGGGTAAGTGCAGGATCATCATGGAAAAAACAGACCCTTAAGTGGCAAAAAATTTAGAAAAATCAGAGTTAGGCAACTTGATGTAAAAATTTGAATAAGTTATCTATATTATTTCAAAAATATGCAAGAATATAATCTATATAAAATTGAATGTAGTTTCTAAACTACTAGGTTTATTTAAAAAAGAAAAATCTATTTCAATGCAGAGTTTCTTAAATTTCATGGAAAAAATAAGTAGGTGTCTATCTAACCACCCTAACCACAATAAAATGATACTATTTCTTAATAATATTTTAGATATAAGTAGAGGACTCATGTCCCGATGTGATGCATATTTTTTGTATTTTTTTTCCAAGTAAATAATTAATTATAATTTTTTCTATTACAACTTTTAAAAAATATAAAAAGTTGTATGTCTGACCACCTTAACTTGGTCAAAGCTTCATGAATTTTTTTATTTTTTTAATCGTATAGTATGCAAAGCATAGAATGTGATGCATGTTTCAAATTCAAAAAATGTGATACTATTTGAAAGCTATAGATGTTTTTTAATCAACCTATCAATTAGGACTTTAGTCACAATTCAAATAGAAAATGAATAATAATTATTTATTAAATTCAAAGTAAATCATAATTTATATTGGTGGAAAGTTGAGAATCTCCTTTAAAATCCCTTTTCGTTTCATTGATTTTGGGAAAAAAAAAGTCATTAGCAACATACCCTACACATACCCATAATATCAGCACTTTTTGGTCCATCATGATCCTACAAATACCCCAATGTCTAGGAAAATTCTAATGCAATGTCTTCATTAAAACCATTTAGCTTCATGAAATAGTCTAACTAGCCACAGTTCCTAAATTCAGCTTGTGAAGGTGCATCCTGCAGTAATATGTCATGAACCGTGGGTTCATTCCTAATTAGCCCACCTCCCATTATTTAGTTACCTGTAATCAAACAATCATTCTGAAAATTTTTCCTTCTTGCAACACTGCCAAATTTCCAATGCTAATGTCACCTGAATTTTCCTTTTCTATTTTACCTTTTCTTTCTTTCTATTTTACCTTTTGGTGACTTAAGATTATGACAGGATCAATAATGGTAGTAAATGAATAATAAATGAGGGTTATGATGGATAAAAGTGGTGGTGATAGTTGGTGTCACCTCACACGTATGAGTCATTATCTTACTCAAAATTCAAATTGGCTCTATTTAAACTTGCTGACATAGACCAATATGGACTAACACATGGGGAAAGTACTCACATCTTTTTCTCCCAACCTAAATTTGAGCATGTGTCCTCACATGCGAGGTGGTAAGGATGATTTGATATGGACAGGGAATAATTCCATGCTATGGTGAATGTCCATAGTAATTCACAACAATTAAATGAATGCACTAAAGAAAATTAATAGATAGAAATTAATGAACATATACCTAGATTCATGGAAGATTCATTGCAAAGATTGTGGAGAAAGTACTAGTTTCCTTTTAAGAAATAAGTTGAGGAATTAATGAAAATGATGTGGAATGAGGTGAAGTAGAATGAAGTGAAGTGATGGAAGAGAGAGAAAGGAAGAGATGGATGGGCAGATGGGTGGATGGGTGAAGAAGTAGACTCCCATAGAAGTGGAAGTCTTTATTGTGACAAGTACATACTTGAATTAGCCAAAAGGAGGGACACTAGGTCCACTTCTCTCAGTTGCAAGAAGCTTGGGTGTTGCATGTTGAGTGAATTATTGTAGGAAATCCTCTTTGTAAGTTGGCTTGTGATACAATCTGAGGCAATGACCATTGACAAGCAACTTAAATTTGTCTGGGTCAATAGTAGTGAGCTAAACAACACCATTGGGGTATACTTCAACAACCTCATATGGTCCTAGCCACCTTGTCTACAATTTTCCTACATTATCCTGATATCTTGAATCATAGAGAAAGGCCCAATCTCCTTGTTGGAATTTCTTGTCCTTGATGAATTTATCATGCCACTTGATTCTTTGATTCTACACTACCTCTATGTGATGCAAGGCTTCTCTCCTCATCTCATGCAAAGCATTCAGCTATAGGATTCTTTCTCTTTGTGCCTCAAAGATATCCATCCCCAAGTCTACTCCAGTCCTAAGAGTCTTATGTTCAAATTCAATGGGAATCATAACTATCTTTCCATACAACAACTCAAAAGGAGTGAAGCCTATAGTTGTCTTCCAGGTTGTCCTATAGGACCAAACAACTTCTGGCAGACTATTTTCCCAATCTCTTTCATGAACAGCCACTATTTTGGTCAAGATGGCTTCAATCTTCCTATTACTCACCTCAACTTGTCCATTGGCCTAGGGGTGATAAGGATTAGACTTACTGTGTCTTATGTTGTACTCATTGATCAGTGCTACAACAAGGGTTGATGTGAATTGAGCCCCCTGTTCAGTCACTATCTCTCTTGGAACTCCATACCTTGTGAAAATATCCTCATAAAGAAATTCAACAACCTTATTGTCACTTGCATGCTTCGTGGCCTTAACTTCTATCCACTTAGTTACATAATCAGTGCAAAAATAAGATATAAGACCTACCATTTGATGGAGGATCAATGGATCCCACAATATCTAGTCCCCATTTTTCAAATGTAGTGATTATTAGCTAAGGGAAAAGTGGCATATCATCAGATTTGGTTGGTCTTCCCATCCTCTAACATCAATCACATTGTCTTGTATACCTTCCTACATCCTTGTGGAGTGTTGGCCAGTAATATCTTGTGTTCAAAATCTACATTGCTATCCTCTTGGCTACAAAATTTCCTCTACATGGTTCATTGTGGAATGCATGCAAAATATCATACATCTCATCTTCTCTCACACATATCCTCATGACATGGTTTTTTCTAGTATAAAACAAGCATCCAACAATCCATGAAAAAGGAAAATATTTTTCAATGAGCACCCTTCTCTCCTTTGGAGAGAAGTGAGGAGGAACTCTCCCTATGACGATATAATTAGCTATGTAAGCATACCAGGGTGTTTGCACGCTGATGGGGAATAGATGCTCATTAGGAAAGGAGTCATCTATGGCTTGATTGTCTTCTAATGTAGTCAGCCTTGAAAGAAATTCTACAACAACATTGGCCTTCCCTAGTTTATCCACAATGGTTATGTCAAACTCCTACATCAACAATAACCATCTTGCTAACCTACCTATGATCAGGGGTTTATTCATGAGATACCTAATGGCTACATGATCGGTGTGCACAAAGATTTGATAGCATGTTATGTAGTGCCTAAATTTGTTCAGGGTGTAGGTCATTGCCAACATTTCTTTTTTTATCACTGTATAGTTGAATTCAACTCCTTGCAATTTTTTTATAACAAAATAAATGGAATTTTCAATAGCTCCTTCTTTCTACCCTAAAACTGATCCTATGGAATAGTTTGATGCATTTGTATAGATGTGAAAATGAAGCTCCCAATTATTTCACCATTATTTCAACATATTTAGTCTATCCCAACTCAAAAACACACCCCTCATTAAGGGAGATCTTCTACCGCTATACTTTAGCCTCCACTCTCAAGCACTTTGCACTATGAAAACTCAGTGTACACCTTATAACCTTCCCTACCTACAAATTAGCTTGTTAGGTTTGTATTATACATGTTAGAATAGATCCATTTCATAGGTTATAGCATCATTCCTCCATGAAATGGATCAATCATCCATAAAAACCCTCAAAATCAATGAAAATCTACACTTTCTTGAGGACAATCAGTTATAATGTACAAGGAATTGATTACTATTGCTTATCAGAACATGCAAAAGTATAAAAACATGTAAATACAAGTTCCTAAACCATCCAGCTAAACAAATCTTTGATAGAAATCAATAGATCATCAAAAAGACTCAAGAAAATGCAAGAAAACTGTGTTTTTTAACTATTTCCTGTAACAGTCCATACAGTCACTTCCAAAATCAATCAACCTTCATACAAATGATTCTTTTAGGGTTATAGAGCCATTTCCCAACTGATCAAACTGTTTGGGATTGATTTTATTACATAATTGTTGTTAAAACTCCTAAAACCTATTTACTCGCCCAAAGTTGGATTTTGAAAATTTGAATTTTCCAACTCTTATTTTATTAACTCCTACTAACTAATAAGCCTTCAAACATATTACATTTTATCATTCAACCTTATTTAACCTAATTAAAACATCATAGACCTATTTAAGCCCCTAGAACATTATTGTTCCATTTACAAAGCACTTTGGTCCTAGGGTCCTTATCAAGACCCTTGGGACAGTTGACTCCCTTCAAGTTCTTATCCATTTCAAAAGCCATTATAGGCTTCAAAAGGTTATAATTGATGTTTTGATATGATGGACAGGTCCTCCTAACCCTTGCACTCTCCTAACCCTTGAAGTGTTCGTTGAAGATCTTCGGTGCCCCTGCACCATTCTCCCCAAGAAAGAAAAGGTTCTTGCCTCAAGAAGTGCCCAATTTGTTTCCACCACAAGACTCCTTATTCTTGGATGTTTGCACCTTCTGATCATAGACCAAGAAATCACCTAAAGTCACCTTCTTCCTTTTCTGCCAACCTACATTCATGTTAGCATCAAAACATTGATTAGTGTGCCATCTTTGTTGTTTGATCTCAGCCTATCCTTGTACCCTGTTCCTTCCTTTACTCCACTGGTTTCTTTGCAAAGGAGCACCACCTCTATCATTCTCAAGTATAGGGAATTCAATGCCTCCAACCTTGATATTGTCCAAGTCCCACAAATTCTAATTTTTAGGACTGTACTCTTTATATCTCTACTGCAACTCATCATTTCTCTTCCAACTAGTATCTTCCCCTGTCCTACCTTGCATATTCACCTTTAAACTATTCTCAAAATAGATCTCAAAACTTTCATTAGATTACTCCAGAGGAAAAGGCACCAAATTATACCTAACATCTCCTTTATGCACCAAATATGTATTATGGAATCCATCATGCAATGTCCTTCTAGCATACTATCATGGTCTCCCTAAGATAATATGACCACAAGTCATTGGAATGAGATCACAAAGCACCCTGTCCTGATATGATCCAATTGAAAAATCCACAAAAGCTCTCTTACAAATCTCTACATGCTGCATTTGAGTTACCCAAGTGGCCTTGTAGGGAGTAGGATGATCAAATGTGTCAATTCCTAACTTGGCTACCATATCAGATGAAACTAAATTGCTATGTGAACCTAAGTCTATGATAAATCTACATATTTTACCATGATTGAGAAAATTGGTCTTGAAAATAGTTACCTTTGGCTCTCGATGAAGTCTTTCTCCTTTCTTGACCATAAGAAACTCACCATCATTCACAGGGTCTGCCATAAATGTTTTTGATTCCTCCTTTTTGTCCTCTTCTTCTTGTACCAAGTTAGCTCTCCTTTCTCTGCCCCTATTAGATTGTTCCCATTTAGGAAACTTGAAGGAAGGATGCCCTGGTTCATTGCAATTAAAACATCTACCTGTGAATGGGCCTCTACCTTGTCTAAATCTACCTCCTCCTCTAGGAGTGTATCCACCTCTTTGATTTGAAACAACCTCTTTGCCCTTTTCATTGCTGCTCTTATCATTGCTGCCTTGTCCTTGTTCTCTATTACCTCTGCCTCTGTTTGAACTACCTCCTCTTCCACCATTTCTTGATCTTTCTTGCTTCCTCTTCACCTTTTCTTCTACTCTAATGGCCAACTAAAAGCATTCTCCTAATGTCCTTGGCATCTACAAACCAATCTCATCTTGTAAGTTATATCTTAAGCCATTGATATACCTGGCTACTTTCTCATCCTCTTTCTTCATAACCTCCTCTGATACCAAGCTTGTGAAATTCCTCATAATAGGACATCACATCCATGTCCTTTTGTCTTAAATTTTTCCTCATCCTCTTCACATGAATTGTGTAATCAGATGGTAGGAATTGTTCCTTGACCAAACTCTTCATCCTTGCCCATGCAGAAACTTTTGCCAATCCCCTAGCCATCCTATCATTCTGAAAACTAGTCCACCATGTCAATGTTGTACCTCTCAACTTGGTTTTGGAAAACTTAACCTTCCTCTCTTCATCCATCTCTTCAAACTCAAAATAGTTCTCTAAGGAATCAAGCCATCCTAACACCTCCTCACTATCCATCTTCCCTTGATAGATAGGCAAATATATGTGACTCTTTCCTCCATGACCTTGTACTGCCTTCAACAACCTCACTAACCTCCTTTCTTCAGGGTCTTCTATCTCACTTGCAGGTTGCTCTTGATTTACCCTCACATTCTCTTCATCTTCATCATTATCTTCTTGGTTTTCTTATTCTTCTCTTCTATTTCTCTCAAGGTTGTTTATCCCTGTTTGTATGTCTCTCCTCTCCATTTTCTTCCCTTGCTCTGGCCTGCTCTCTTGTTGCTTCTTGCTCTCTTCTTTCCCTTCTTTCCCTTTCCAAGATTTCCTTTAACTCCTCCAACTCTCTTGCCAATTGATTTTTAGGTACCATTGTTGTTTCTTCAATCCCTAAAGGACTTACTCACTGCTATGATACCACTCTGATGTAGAGGGTAAGGGACTTTGAAAGAAAAACAAAGTTTCAAGGCTAACAATGATTCACTCTCAACCTTTCATCTAGGCACCAGTATGGAGATAAGGCCTCAATAATGCACTTATGACTTATTTGCTTCCCTTATGGACCCAAACCCTTGGAGTGATCTCAAGGAACTCAACCCAACCTGCCTTGAATGTTTTTCAAGCCCTAATCCTCTGTCTTAGACAAAACTCACCTTTTGCACCTTAAGTAGCCTTCTAGCCCAATTAGGCCTCTAGCGAAGGATTTTAGACTTTACTCTCAAAATTTCCAAATGAATCCCCAAATAAATGATTTATTTAGATGTATTTTGTGAGGATACACAACATACCCAAATCTTGTTGGCACTTGTTTTGGATCAGATTCCCCAAAACCTGTTGTTTCTTGAATCTTTACCTCCCAAACACTTCCAGAACCTATTATTTGACTTTTCACCATTATTTCAACATATTTAGTCTATCCCAACTCAAAAATACACCCCTCATTAAGGCATATCTTCTACTACTATACTTTAGCCTCCACTCTCAGGCACTTTGCACTGTGAAAACTTGGTGTACACCTTATAACCTTCCCTGACTACACATTAGCTTGTTAGGTTTGTATTATACATGTTAGAATAGATCCATTTCATATTTTACAACATCATTCTTCCATGAAATGGATCAATCATCCATAAAAACCCTCAAAATCAATGAAAATCTACACTTTCTTGAGGATAGTCAGTTATAATGTACAAGGAATTGATTACTATTGATTATAAAAACATTCAAAAGTCTAAAAACATGTATATA
>VDFB02062194.1:0-13992 GCA_007258455.2 Sequoia sempervirens | reverse complement strand
GCCACTTGATGGTTTTGTTTGTTCATCAACAAATGGATTGGAGAGAAATTTTGAGTATGGGTTGGAGAGATGAATGATTGGTTGCTCTTGGGAGTGACTCTCGGCTAAGACAAGGGCAGATTTTGAGACACAAGCTTGCTGGGTGGAGGCAGACCAGCCACCTTACATGTGGAGTTACTTTCATTCAAGAGAGTGGGTTCATCACTTCTTGTCAAAGAGGTGGTAGTTTTCAGTTGGAGGTTGCTCTAGTGTATTTTCTGGCCACTTTGGAGGTGTTATCTTGCAACTCGGTGCCCATCTCACACGCTAACACTTGGGAATTTCATTGGTGCTATTGTTTTTCCTTATCATGTAGAGCTCTAGAATCAGATTGTACTACGCTGATTCCAGCCTTGAACAACATTGATTATTTGTTTCTTCACACCCTTCCTACTCTCCAAGTTCATCTTATGGAGGTTTGTGATGTTAACTTTGATAGTTTACTCTCATTGTTGGTTCAGGACAACGAGCTACCAGTTGCTTTGATTCATCATTGTGAGACTCATGAGGTTGGAACTATGAGAGTTTTCTGTAGTCTTCATGGTGGTATCAATATAATTCAGATGAGGCATGGTAGCTCCATGTGGAGTTGTGAGTATGAGATTGTGGAGCTCTTGCAAAGGATTGCTTTCCTCTTTGCAAGAAGACTTGAAGATGTCTCATTTGCAGTCATGGCTCTGTTCGATACCTTATGGAGATATGTTGAGGGGTTCGATTATGAGTTGAGAAGACTACCTTTCCTATTGCCTAGGATTGTGATAGACAGTGGTATGGTTGATATTTTTGACTCAGAACATTTTGGACATGAGACGTTGCATGATATTGATCTCAGTCCTTTAAGATTTTTCAATTTGAGTATCATGGATGATAACATTTTGGAATTACAAGGGAGGTTAGTGCAGCATTGGCATGATGTTTTCACTGATGTGATCAGAGTGGTGCAGCATTGGCATGGTGGGTCCTTCCTGAGACGGACATGGGAACCTGGGATCATACTTGTTTTGGTATGGATCAGTCTTAATTTTTCTAGAGTTGTGGTGGTATTGCTTGAGGACAAGCAATTTTGGGAAGGGCGGACTATAATGTCCCCATTTTTAGCACTACACTTTTCAGTGATTGATGGTCTATCCCCAGTGTGCTGTCGGCTAGTCAGTGGCAGAATTAGGGTTTCTGGCTGTTTGGTGGGTTCTTTTGAAGATTCAGGGGTTTGCATGTTGGAGTTTGGCTGTTTGGATTCTGGATTCCTTCTGGGTTTTCAGAGAGCTTCGTAGAGGTATGACATGCAACTATGTCGGACAACCTTTCCGGACTTATTATTTTTAGTAAGTCATGACGGCTACATCTTGGAGTTTGGGATTTTGGATTTTGGATTCTTTCTGGGTTTTCAGAAAGCTTTGCAATGGTATCGCATGCACTTTGATCCGAGCAACTTTTTGAATTTACTATTTTTAGTAAATTCTATTTTTGGCAACAGTCCAGTTGGCTTCAGTTCAGCAGGCTTTCCTCTTCGAGCAGTTCAGTTGGTATTGTTGATTTTTGGCCTTTTGATGCATTTTTGGAGAGATAAGTTATTTTTATTTAAATAATGTTATATTTTCAAATTAACCCTTGGCCTAGCAATATAACTTGAAGTTGTTTTAAAAAGGGGGACTTCATGGGTGAATGCCTCATTAGGAGGTTATTTTAATATTTTCTAAAGGCCAAAATTATGCTTGGAGAAATGGGACGCCAACTTTTGAGGAGAAGATAATTTTAATTTAATAAAAAAAGTCAAATATTGCCTTGATGAAGGGGACGCCATTCCTAGAGGGAAATAAGGTTATTTCAAATTTGAAAATTAGGGCGCCACTTCTAGAAGCTTATGGAGATTCCTTGCTGAGTCTATAAAAGGAGACGTCTTCTCTTCATTTTGTTATCTTCTGACTTGAATATTGTTATGCTGCCGAAATGGTGCTGGGACTGCTTTGAGGAATGAATGCCTCCTAGCTTGGCTCATCTTCTTGCTTGAAAGATAGCAACTAGTTGAGAGATAGTTTGTAATAGGTTTGTCTTGCATTTCAGTTGAGTATCTTGCATTTTGGAGTTCTAGTTTTGCATTTCAATCTCATTTTGAAGTTGCTGAATATCATAGCTGATTGTAAGAATTGCTCATATCTCATGAAATAAAAATATTATTGTTCTGGGCATTGCATAAATCCTTTTCTCTATGTGGGGCGACCATTCTTGCAAAGTTGCAGGTTTTTTAATGAAGATTTGGATTTTTAAAAGCAAAATCGCCTCTCTCTATTGGCTGTACCATTCTGGTCTGCCTGGCAAATGTTAAAAAACTAAAAATACTTCGATTTGTTAGCTGTTTCTTGGTCTAGTCCTCATTGCCATCATTATAGCTTTCGTTTGCATCAGGTCTCATGTCATTCTGGCAAGTATTGAGTGAGTTGTGAGTATTTTGGTGAGTTCTAGGGTTGCTGATTGCTTCATTTCAGTTGCTGGTCTATTATATCAGTCATAGATAAATGCAGATTTGTGAGGAGTTTGAGTCCAGAGAGGTTTGTCAAGCATTGAGGAAGTCTTACAAATTATTGCAGCATTGAAGAACTTGGATTACTAGGCTTTCGCAAGCATTCTAACATATTGTAAGCTGATTAGTAGTACTATCAGCAATTCTCCTCTCTATCTTTCATTTACTTTATTGTACTTACCGCTGCATAAGTGGAAGAGGCTGGCTTGCCGCCTATTTACTTTCAGTTAATAGTTGTAGGGACCCTCTGACCATATGCTCGCCCTCACTCGGCGCCATCCTTGGTTAGAGTTACTTCAGCTCATCTTGCATCTAAATCCTCTGACCATATGCTCGTTTGTCCTAGACGCATTCTTGGTTAGAGTTCCCTTTCACTTTGCATCTGCATTAGATCCTCTGACCATATGCTCACACCTTGCCCATATTGGGATCCTGGTGTACATTCTTGGTTAGAGTTGCTTACGCAACGTTTTGGTTTTAGAGCTAACCTTAACGGGTGTGTGTTGATTGTAATTGCATTTAAAAAAAAAAAAAAAAATTAGTCCGTTCATTACATGGAACATAGAACATGAAACATAATGATAACAAACTCCTAGATCGCATTTGGGATCTTGGAGCCACATTGATTATTTAGAAAATGAATAGGTGTTTGAGGTTTTCAATAGCTAGCTGAAAGAAATTTTGGGGAGAGAGGACTGTAATGTCCCCATTTTTAGCAAAAGTGATTTGTGCACAATTAGTCTAGTTTCCAAGCTTTTATGGTGGCTAATTGGTGTATATAGGAGAGCTCCAAAGTTCTTGAACTACACAGGTTCGGTGTTGGAGGGTTTTTATTCATGACAATAAGCTTAGTTGGTAGTGTGGATCATCATATCATTTTCAGAAGTCATTTTCAACCTTTTGTGTGCTCTCCAAAATTCTTGGAGGAGCAGTCTATTTTTAGTAAGTCACCCGGTTGGCTTTAATCATCGTCCTACATCTTCAATATCATCTCGGTGTGATCAAAGTTTGTTTCCAATGCAACTTTAGTGCTTTCCACAACTTGAGTAAGCTAGTTATTATTTAATTAATTCACTTGAGTTGTCTAAAGTTGGGAAATATGAAAAGGACGCTGTAATGTCCCCTTATTAAAGTTAGGCTAACTCTTGACCTAGAAACATAAAATGCACAAGTTAGGATAAGGGAATTTTGTATTTACCAATCAATTAACTTGTAAATGAAACTTGCCTTTAGGACCTCGCACACATCATGCATAACAAACAAATACCACATAGATCCTGATCATAGTTAGATTAGATAATTTAGGTTGTATCGACAGGATTAAAGGCAGATGCATTACTAACCTAGTGTATATAAATGAAACATCACATTCTTTTATGACCTATTACTATATTGAATAGATTGCCTTTCCCTCTTAACCCCAATCATGATGGTAGAATTACTGTGCCAAGGGTGCGTGAACAGTCTCCAAGTGGACTCCCTCAAGGTTTCCTACCCGTCTTGGGACCATCCATCAATTGACCGAATTACCCGCCTTTCCCTCCACAAACTTCCTATCCTCAGTGGGTATTAGCGAAAGGGATTTGGCCGGAATCTATTCTTGGAGTAAGAATCATAATACCTTATGAGGAGCAATAATTGCTGCAAGCATCATTATTGGGACATCATAAATGATACCCATTTATATCTATACATGGTGTTTGACCATCACCTATGATGCATTTATGAATCTCAATATGTCTACATATATATCTAAATATCCTTAAATTTCTCAATCCATTCATTCAACATCATTATATTTAATTATATTCACAAATCATAATAGATTAAAACATTTATAAGCATTAACTGATTTTAGAGTTATAATATATTGGCCAGTCAACAACTTGAATCCATCACTGTATGTAGCACTTGTATTCCCTAAAGAACTGTCAACTTTATTTCAGAAGGATGAGGATACTTACCTCAAACTGCTGCTCTGTGTTTGATCACCTCAGACCTATCAACATAATCCACTGATCTTCTTCTCTCCACCATTTATAATGTATCTATGAGTCTCAATATAGATATATATCCAAATATATATTTATATAAATAACAGTATGGTCATTTGAATTTCCTCTGCTTGCTGCCCCGCGCCTGATCAGGTTAAAGAGAATGTCTTACTGCCAGTATTTTATCCCTTATTCCCCTACAGCATATACCTCTCATTCCTTTCTCATTCCAGCATTATTTTATATTCTCAACCAATAATGATGATATGAATATAAAGCCTTAGGATTGGAAACACCTATCTAATTGGTTCACTGTTTCTTAGATTTATATATATCTTTCTGTCCTCCCATATCAGCCCGTGCCTCTTTCCCTATATATTTTAGCTCCTCAAAAGTTCGCCCCCATCTATGTTGACAATGTCCCATCTTTAATACCCTCGATTGGAGTAAGAACGCGACTCTTCCTTGCATCCTATGTTAATCAGATTTCTTGAATCATTGCTTTTCATCATTAATCACTTGATTATTCTCCACTATATTGTGGTCGATTGTTTTATCTCACATATGCATGCAATATTCACCCATGTATATGAATCACCCAATATAATGAATCATAATTGTTGATGTGATTTTGTGACCTCACCAATCAGCCGAAGAACAAAATAGTTTGAAGGCTACTCCGTTCTCTCTTGATCAAAGTATTCCGTGTGCTAAGATTGCGAGATAGATCACACGTTCAACTCCAAGGTTCTGAATACTTAGAATACCCTCAGTTGGTTGATGTGTATTGTTCTTACGAGGGATCCTTTACTAATTGTTCGACTTCTCGTAGCCACCCATAGACTATTTTGAAGGAGATTTTGTGTGTATGATTTGGCAATGTAGTAATGCTTTCCTAAAGCTAATCAGAAATATGCATGAAAGTAAAAGAGTATAGGGCCTAAGAAACCTCATATACCTTCTAAATGCAGATATGTGGAGCTTAGTTTTAAATCCCAACCAAATTTCACCTAGCCTCACGTCGGACAGCTTCAGCGAAATCAGTGCAATCTTCAAGGGGATAGCAAAGGATGTTTGTAATGTCCCCTTTCTAGTGGAGGCATTTAGACTTGAATCTTGCATTCAAAGTGTTTCTCAAAGAGGCATTAGAACGTTAGAGAGCAATAAATTCTAGTAATAGCTTCTAATAAGATTGAAGACGATATAATATATTCTGTTCTTGTCAAAGGTTTATCCATTTCCTCTTATCACTCACTATGAACTTCTAAATCATATACTTCATAAATGCATTAGAGTGGTATTAACATCTTTCAAGATCAATTAGATGGAATCTTAACACATAATCAAGCTTATCCTCATGATGAGTGAGTAATACTAACATAAGTAATTCTATTTAGCTGGAATTCTATATGCATGTGTAATTACGATCCTTCATTGGTAATACTTACCTTGCTTTACATCTGATCAGATCCCAGAGGCTACTTTTCTTATCAGAGTTATCTGAGTCCTCCTATCTCCTCCAAGACTTAAAACACATCCCCAAGTTGAGTATGATCACTATCCAACAAGCATCGACATGTTTAATTACCTTATACTCTTGATATCTCCTTCTATTGATTCTCAGGCAAATGAATACTTCGGTGCACCTCCATAGAATTCCAAATGTAATGTATTCCCTGTTATGTAATATCTTGTCTCACACCCTTGGGTGCCCAAACTGTTACTATACTTATACAGAATCATAATGAGACTGCAATGACCCCAGATACCCATGTCGTGACATATCTTTGATAACAATCTCAAAAACTGTCCTTAAGACCCTTGATACTCAATGAAACCATCATCAAGCTATACTTGTGTTACTGTTGATGACAACCCATCCTATGCTAATGCATAAGCTTCCCAACATTTCTTAAATACGAAACTGATACCACATCAAAGAGACGCTTGGAATGAGTTTACAATTTAAAGCTAGCCTTATCGTATAAGGTGTTAGTTGAGAACCAGATGACTTGAGACATTGATAACTGATCCCACTGACTGACATGATCACATTTGAACTATCATCGAATTTATGTCTTATATCACGTTGAAGAACATTGTTGGCTTCAGATGAGGACTAAACCCCAATAATCAAAGCCGCCATCTATAATATTGATGTTATCATGCTATTGGCCTAACGCGTGAAGTTAAACAGGGATTCGTGAAAGATAAATACACCGGCGGAACAGGAGAATACGGCGACAATGACGAAAGTTATAAGAATCGCTATATGTAATAAGACACGAATTAAGAGTTGAATCCTTATAATGCATCACTATAATTATCGGGCTTCTCTGTATTGAGCCGCACAGGTATTTTTCTTATTCCTCCCCTCTTATTCGAAATCACCTCTATAAATATACCTTCTTCCCAAGGGATGCGATGATTGAAGGTTTAGGGAAAGGTTCGATATTTAATATGGTTATACTTTATGTGTTATAAGGTATATTCATTTATTATCTCTGATTTCCTTTTATAAGTAATGCTTATAATTTTCTTATATATACGAGTCATTTAAATTGTGATTTAATATTTATCTATGATAATCATGATTTAGATAATTAAATTATTATTAATATTATATTTATAATATTATGATAATCATAATTATCGTTATGATTATTATCATTATTATTTCATCACAATTACCCGTATTATATTTTGATGTTTATTGTATTTTGATATTACTTTATTATGATAGTTGTTTATATAACATTATTTTTAGATAATTATAATTATGATTATATTGCCAACAACCTTATATATGTTTTATTTACTTATTTGCTCATCGATACTTTATATCTTAGTGCCACCATTTTGGGGAACATGACAGTCCGCCCTACCCGAGATTGCTTGTCCTCAAGCAATATCAACTTAGATTACAACTAAGAAAATCTTTTCACCATCATTAAGCACACATGAGATAAACGCATTAGTCGTGTAACCACATACATAGGAATTCCCATAAGACTAGAGTACATGTAAGACACAAAGCATAAGGCAAGACATGAGTACACATAGGTATGGATTATACGTATGAATACATGTCAAGCATAAACATTTTGGACAGCAATAAATGAGGCACGAAGCATAAAATATAAATACACATGAACATGAAGCATCATAAGATATAAACATATGTAGAACATACAGCAAGACGTATACACATACAACATGGAGATCACACATGAATACATATAAAGTTGTATACTTGTATAAAGCATGAATCATACACTTGCAAGGCTTTCGAGGCTTTTGCATGGGTCGCATATGTTGAATACATACCAAATATTGAAAAAAATATTTAAAACATGAAGCAATCAATCACTCAAGATGTATACATACCATACATGGAGCAACTTATCATACATAAGAATTTTATGAGTTAATCATGTTGAAGGAACAACAAAATATATATAGCAAACACATAATCCTCGCAAGATATGATACACTTAGGAAATGCAAGCAAGGCACAATAATACACTCAAAATACATTCGAGGAAGTATACACGTTCACTCGGAAATATACACTCAAGAAATAAAATATACATAACAAAAATATACACATGTAATAAACATGCTAAAGCACATTTGGCATAAAGTAAGCATATAAAACAAGAGGCACCATCATAAGACATAAATCATACATTTGAATACACATAAGCAATAAAGCATGAAGCACTGGCATGAATAAATACATGGAGCATACCCCAACACGGAACATAGACTCGAATACATAAGGCATGAAGTATACACTTGAATATATCAAGCATGAGGTATGCTTGCCAATCGCAAGTAGACATGTCAAAAACACACTAGTTATGAAAGACACATTAGAAATTTATCCACAGAGCAGTCATGTCAAATATGCATACAAGATGCAAAGCATGGAGCAAACATGAACACATGTAAGAGCATAATCACAAATTACACATGAAATACACGAAATACACTTATAAATACATGGAATAAGACACTCAATCAAATTCGCATAAGGCATATAAATCATGTAACTACACGTAGAGCACATAAACTCAGTCAAGGTATGCAATGCGTAAATACTCATAAGGTAGGAAGCAATGTAGATACACTCTAACAGGAAGCATACAAAGAGCGAGAAGCATTTAGTCATTACTTAGGGCATGAATATGTAGAGCATTCAAGTATACTCAAATTTACTTCTATGCACAAAATATAAGCATATCATTCATTCAAAAAATGGAAAATACATACTATGAAGCATTCATTAGAGTGTACATACAAACAATTACATACAAGGTATGAACTTCACAAACACAAGCATACACTTAGGAATGGAGTAGTCATGTATAAGAGTGCATCAATCATGAAATGATCAAGTAAGATGTTATCCAAGAAACAAAATACCATAAGTCTGGTAAAACATGAAGTATATGCATGAGTGCAGGAAGTCACAAAGAATACGTATGAATGCATGTAAGTCATAGAGCATACACTTGAATACAAGTCACAACAAATAGAATGCCATAGAGTATACACTCGAATACATCATCATGAAGTATACACTTGAATTCAAAGTCGCAAAGCATACAAGTACAAAGTCAGAGGGTATACACTCGAATACAAATACATCTCGAATTCAAATGCAAGTCATAGAGTATGCACTCAAATATCAATACAAAGTTATAGAGTATACACCCAAATACAAATTCAATCACGAATCATAAAGTATACACTCAAATAAACACAATCGGCAAGTATATACTTAAATACAATCACAAGTTATAGGGTGTACAATCAATTACAAATACACTTGAATGAAGTATGCTGTCAGACAATCGAGAAGGTGGATTCGATGTATCCCATACTACACCGTGGACCCGTCCTCCTTCCCAAGGTCATCGAGTATACACATAAACATGAAGCAAACACAGGAATACACGTAATGTACAAGCATCCATATGAACATATGTAACGAAGCATTCAATTTGTAAATTTCTGAGCAAACTAAATAGATATTAGAACACCCAAGTTATCATCTCTTTGATCATCCAATTCCCAAATGGGGCAGAGTGGATCGCGCACAAGGATGCCCTTAGTGATACCCTTCTCAGCCCGAGAGCGGCCAACAAACGCCCGTTGTAATGACCCCCTCGGCCCTCAGTGACAAACCGCAGTCCATCTACGGAGGGTGGCCTACCTTGAAGGGATCCTAGTCTCTGCTCTCCTTCGAGGGCATCCACTCCACCTCACTTAATGGTTTATAAGAGATCATAATGCCCAAACACAGTCCGTGCAGTAGTTTTGAAGGAAGGATTTCCATAGGAGGCCCTTAGAGCACTCCCTTCTCAGCCCAAGAGCAACCAACCAACACCCGTGGATATGACCCCCTTGGCCCTCATTGGCAGACCTGCAGTCATCAACGAGGGTGGTCTACTGTGAAGGGACTCTAGTGTCTGCTCAACCTATTAGATCCATCCCTCAACAACAATTGCATCCAATGATTACCATATTAACAAGTTACCTACGCTGCAACATGCTTATGAGGATTCAAGAATTCATCAAAATATTAATAATCATATGAATGTATATGCACTAGTTCATTATGATATAAATATATCAATCATCAAACCCTTATCAATCATTTATAACCCTTTTAACAGATATTGTTTTCCATCTCTATAAAGGCATTGTTGATATAGGGCTATGAAAGTACGCACCTAATACTTACCATTTCGATCTGTAGGAACCTCTTGTTTTCCCAGCCAATGATGTGGCCTTCACATTTCAGTAGAATGATAGATCATAATAGTCTTCAATATTGTCGCGGGTGCAGAGATGTAATTAATCTTTCACATATCATAATTAGGATGGGAAAAATATCATCAAAACATCATTAGTTGTTTGATTCCAAATAACATATTAGCAATATTATAGTGATGATAACAACATCAATTAGACAAACAACATTCAACAACGGCCCATAATAAATTTATTTGTCATCATATATATTTATTAATCATATTTGGATAGGTCTATTAACCATAAGTTAGTATCTAAATTTTTTTATTGCCAAAACAATATTACCATTCAAAATCTCACCATTGCGTATATCTTAATAGTAGAGTAATTATATTCAATGGTCATAAGCCATACCTGATCTGTATGAGTCAGAATGTGTTTCCTTAAAAATATACCTTCTTTTTCGGTAAGTTTATATACGCTGATTTCACAGGATGGCAGGAACATTGCTCTGATACCACTTGTAATGTCCCCTTTCTAGTGGAGGCATTTAGACTTGAATCTTGCATTCAAAGTGTTTCTCAAAGAGGCATTAGAACGTTAGAGAGCAATAAATTCTAGTAATAGCTTCTAATAAGATTGAAGACGATATAATATATTCCGTTCTTGTCAAAGGTTTATCCATTTCCTCTTATCACTCACTATGAACGTCTCTAAATCATATATTTCATAAATGCATTAGAGTGGGTATTAACATCTTTCAAGATCACTTAGATGGAATTCTAACATACTATTTATCCTCATGATGAGTGAGTAATACTAACATGAGTAATTCTATTTAGCTGGAATTCTATATGCATGTGTAATTACGATCCTTCATTGGTAATACTTACCTTGCGTTACATCTGATCAGATCCCAGAGGCTACTCTTCTTATCAGAGTTATCTGAGTCCTCCTATCTCCTCCAAGACTTAAAACACATCCCCAAGTTGAGTATGATCACTATCCAACAAGCATCGACATCTTTAATTTCATTATACTCTTGATATCCCCTTCTATTGATTCTCAGGCAAATGAATACTTCGGTGCACCTCCATAGAATTCCAAATGTAATGTATTCCCTGTTATGTAATATCTTGTCTCACACCCTTGGGTGCCCAAACTGTTACTATACTTATACAGAATCATAATGAGACTGCAATGACCCCAGATACCCATGTCGTGACATATCTTTGATAACAATCTCAAAAACTGTCCTTAAGACCCTTGATACTCAATGAAACCATCATCAAGCTATACTTGTGTTACTGTTGATGACAACCCATCCTATGCTAATGCATAAGCTTCCCAACATTTCTTAAATACGAAACTGATACCACATCAAAGAGACGCTTGGAATGAGTTTACAATTTAAAGCTAGCCTTATCGTATAAGGTGTTAGTTAATAGGGAAACCCGATTCCTTGAGATGGCACGGTCTATGATTTCTCAGATGAGATTCGCTTGAGGTTTGTTATTGATAAAGATGTCTTCATTGATGACTCCAAATGAATGTGCTTATCTTTCTAAATATTGACCGCTAGTATATGGTAATTGTCTGCCTTTAATCCATCATCGAATTTATGTCTTATATCACGTTGAAGAACATTGTTGGCTTCAGATGAGGACTAAACCCCAATAATCAAAAGCCGCCATCTATAATATTGACGTTATCATGCTATTGGCCTAACGCGTGAAGTTAAACAGGGATTCGTGAAACATAAATACACCGGCGGAACCAGGAGAATACGGCGACAATGACGAAAGTTATAAGAATCGCTATATGTAATAAGACACGAATTAAGAGTTGAATCCTTATAATGCATCACTATAATTATCGGGCTTCTCTGTATTGAGCCGCACAGGTATTTTTCTTATTCCTCCCCTCTTATTCGAAATCACCTCTATAAATATACCTTCTTCCCAAGGGATGCGATGATTGAAGGTTTAGGGAAAGGTTCGATATTTAATATGGTTATACTTTATGTGTTATAAGGTATATTCATTTATTATCTCTGATTTCTTATAAGTAATGTTTATAATTTCTTATATATACGAGTCATTTAAATTGTGATTTAATATTTATCTATGATAATCATGATTTAGATAATTAAATTATTATTAATATTATATTTATAATATTATGATAATCATAATTATTGTTATGATTATTATCATTATTATTTCATCACAATTACCCGTATTATATATTTTGATGTTTATTGTATTTTGATATTACTTTATTATGATAGTTGTTTATATAACATTATTTTAGATAATTATAATTATGATTATATTGCCAACAACCTTATATATGTTTTATTTACTTATTTGCTCATCGATACTTTATATCTCAGTGCCACCATTTTGGGGAACATGACAATGTTCGCATTATAACTCAGCATACATACACCATCAAAACGACGCATATAGGTATACAGATCACAATCGAAGTTAGACTCAAGATGATTTCCAGTGGACCACGCAAGGCGAACTTATCATCAACAAGCCGCTAGTGGTATGGAATGAAAGAAGCTACCTTAACAAAACGCCACACATCGAAGTAAACTAATTGCATGAAATGAAAGTTATACTACTTGGATTTGAAAGGAAGAAGAGACCTTGCTAGCTATTCATGACAAGACCTAATTCCACCATCAATGAAAAGATCTATTATCATGAAAAGTGTTACACAACAATCTCCACAAAAGTTTTCAAAGGGAAAACTTTCTTTCTCCTCCACACTATGCTAAGCAAAATGATCTACTATGCTCTACTCTCTAGCTCTAGCTCTAATGCTAATGTCCAATCTCATGCTAATGTCTTACAAATGAGGGGGACTCCCCCTTTATATAGCTAGCCAAGTCCCAAAAGACGGCTAGGGTTACAATCAATAGAGTGGCCAAAATCGTGCCACCTCAGCCCTAACCCTAAAAACTGCCAGAATGGGGAGTGGTACATTAAATGAATCAAAGATTCCCACTCACTCCCAAAATAATAAAGGCAATAAATGCCCACAATCAGTCCTCTAGAAGATCCCCGTCCAGCAGTGCGTTCCCGTTCTCCTTCTCTCTAGCTACAAACTCAACAAATCTGCCAAGTATAGCCTCAACCTCCTGAACTGAAATGGGTGGAACACAATCTAGCTGAAACTCTAGCACCGTGACTGATGTCTCATGCCGTGCACATGACTTTCTCCAAGCAGCTAAGGAATCCTGCGTGCTCTGAATCAAATTGGAGAAAGTGGAGGTGTTCTCGAAGTCATCCTGTGTGAAGTTCTTCACCTCTGAAAAGAATGGTACCAGCCTACCCCTCAAATTATCAACATTAATCTCATCTGGATTCAGCCGCCTAGCAAATATGGCCTCAAAAGTATTCTGAACTCCATCAATGATATTGGCCATAGCCTTATGTATCCTAGCTAAATCTGCCTGTGCTGTGTCGAAGAAACCACATCCCGTGATCGCCGAAGAGTACCATCTCGACAAATCATATCTGTCATTCTCCTGAATGACACCTCCATCAATCAGCGATCGCAACGGAACATGCCTCAATGCCTCAAGACGCTGAATTACTTTACTCCGGTAGATAGAAGCATCTCCCCAAGCATGATCAACCGCCTCCATCCGTGCTAAAATAC